>CAOJCR013148012.1:0-16684 GCA_948330485.1 Euphorbia neoarborescens | reverse complement strand
ACCAAACCCTAGGCAAGTGGAAATGGGCTTGGGTTTATGGGTTTAAGGCTTGGGTTTAAGGCTTTAGTTTTAAGGGTTTGGGTATAAAGCTTTAGGTTGGGTTTAAGGCTTAAGGTTTAAGGCTTTAGTTTTAAGGGTTTGGGTAGTTTTCTCCGGTTCCATTTGACTGCAAAGACCCGACAAATATATTTTTTTATTTCGGCCCGACGACATCGGTTTCAAAATCCATGGGCTAAAAACATGCTCGTAAAATTATTGTAAAGGTACCGGTTAGACCGGATTTCATCACTGCTCGCTTGGGGAAAAGTCTCGTGCTAACACCTGCATTACATTAAGTCAATTTCATGCAATCATGTGTTCCTTTGAGTCCCATACATACACCCTCATTTCCATTTACAATTGAAGGGGCAAAAATTTTTGTTATCAAAACCGTCAATTGTAATCAGAAATTCACAACGAGGAATTCTAACCACTTGTTTATTTCGAGGATGCATACTGAACACCATGGCCTACAGCCAAGCGATGCATCGTGACCTACGGTTTGCACCTTATGTTTTCTCTTTGTGCGTCTCTTAGTGCTAAGCGTGAATGTAGCACTTCATATGTGCTCTATTCTGTGTCTATGCACGGGTAAAGTTCCCTGCACCCTCTATCGTGTTCTCAAATTCGAATCAAATTCTAATCTCAAATTTGATCACACGAGGGGCAGTCTGTGAGCATAGGATTTTTCCCCAAGGCTATGATGAAAACGGTGCTTCGCCAATCACTTTTCTCTTTTTAATATCCGTTTGAGTTGATTGAGACAAACCGATGACTCTGGAAGTGCACCGCGAAGAATCTGAATCAAATTTTATCTTTTGAGTTTTGGGCCACCAAGCCCGGCCCTTGAGCCGTTCCAACCCGAGCATTTTCGCTCTAATTATATTTCATTAACATTATTATTTTTATTTATTTTATCTTAATTAAATAAAAAAATAATGCTGTATAATGTGTATAATTAAGGACAAAATAAAAATTGAAAGATGGGAATCAAAGGGAAGAAAATGGGATAAACGAGATATTTTATATAAATAAATGTGAGATTGTTACTTGGACAAGAACTGTCCGCGTCCCAGCGGTAACCACACTCCTTCCCTTTCTCCACATCATTCGTTCGATACATGTTATGCGGAATAATACGCAGTGTTTTTTAATAAAACTAAGTCAAAAACGGCGTCGTTTTGGCTCAACTGAAAAGACACTAAGACGACATCGTTTTGGCGAAGATAAAAGAGGAAAGAAATGCAAATGGCGTATAGTGGAGCTGGTGGAGGAAAGTGCAGATGGCTTTCCTTTCATTTTGGAAAAAAACACTAAAATCAAGCCAAGTTTCCTGAATTGTGAGACGAAATCATACACCTTTGGAAAGATTTTGAATGCCATTAGTTTTTTTCAAAAAATGGCAGCAGAGGGAGGTAATTAGGATCGACAGCATAAGAGAGTGGGGAAGGAGGCCATTGACGAAAAAAAAGAAAAAAAAACTTCTTCTGTTCTCTCATTTTCTATCATTATCATCATTAACAACACCATCAATCTCCTCTATCCTTCTTTTCTCAGTCCACCATTGATACAAGATACCAGCCTTATCCATCATGTTTTGGATTAATCATTGACAGAAGCTCAAAAAAAAAAACTTTGATAAAACTTTGATTCGGTTCAACTTGGTTCATTGTTAGAGCTTCAGTTTACGATTAAGCGTTCTATACTCACTGATATTGACTCGAGAAGGTATTACTCTGAGCCTATTCTTCGTACTCTAGTATTCTAATCTTATTTTCATTACTTATTTTGTTATTTACAAATGGTTGTCATGATCGGTTGTTTAAAATCTAAATTTCCTTGTCATTTTATGAGTTTGGCCACGTAAGAATCTACGTTTTGTTGTGTGTTTTTATTGTTGAGTGATTTAAGAGTGTTTAGAATGGCTCGGGGTGAAAACCGGATTGAAACGGAGTGAGTATACAAGTTGACGAATCTGTAAAAAGGGTTAGCAACGGATTAGCGACGGAACTTCTGTCGCTAAATCCGTAGGTAAATGTTAAGGCAGATTCTTCTTTTATGTTTTAGCAACAAACCTTCATATTCGTTGCTGTTTTCATTGCAAAAGCTGAATATGTTTTATTTTAATTAATTTCTTGTTGTTTAATTTTTAATCCTTTTTGCCTCGTTCCTTATATGTTTTATGTTTTATAATTCTTGAAATTACTAATATGTTATTTGTGAAGTGTTTCATAGCTCCATATTAAATATTTATTGTATTTTACATCAACCGATCGCACCCCCGGTACGTATATACTGCCCTTTTAATTTTAATTTGTGTGTCGATGATGTGCCATAACTTAGCGTACTGTAATATTCACATCTGTGACTTAGAAATTTATTTTTTGTAAATATTTTACCTGTATTAGAAATTGGCCAATGTCGGTTTAGGACCGCTAAAACAGTCCAACGAAGGGAATTTATTCTGGGATAATTGTCTCATTTTAAATGCATGTTCCAAAAACTAAAATACGAGCCAAATAATTTTCAAAATAATATCACCACAACCCATCCGTAAAATTAGCCAAAACTGTTTTTCGAGCCACCGCGAGACCATCCTCCGCCCCAAAACGTCCGATCCAATAAAATTGCTTTGGATCAAACGTCTCCCTTATTTGCTTGATCCCGAGCTATCTTATTTTCCCTTCTTCACATGTCCATTTCAAGCATGCTGATGTGCTAAATGTTTATTTTCAAGCAATTTTAAATGTTTTGCATGCGTGGATATTACCCCGATCCCCATTTTTGACAAATGTATCCTCATAGGGTAGTCTGTTGTGAACGGTTGTAAACTATGATTATTTATCGCTTTATTTAATTCTTTTGGATGCACGCTCACTTAACAAAAATCAAACTAAAATCAATCTTAAGCCCTTGCAAATAAAAATATTTTATTTCTAAATAGTGCCGATTTTTATAAAATCTTTCGAAAAAAGGATAAGTAGAAGCCTTGTCCGAACCTGATCTCTGGATCACAGTTTTGGATTCGAGCTTAGGATCCAAGAAATACCGCGATAAATTCCCAGGTAGATCTTAGAACTGGGTGGCGACTCCAAAACCGTTTTTTAGAAATTCGAGTTTGAACTTTCTCCTCGAAATTTGTTTTCTTTTTAAATAAATTTTTTTCAAAGATCTATTTTCTTTTAAATTAATTCATTCCAATTTTATTAAACTCCAAACCACGCGTTCGTTTGGAGATCCTTCCTCCGAAAGCCTCGAGTCCCTAAAAGGGTCCGCCTCTTAGCGGGGTGTACTAGGAAAGGAAAATTGCACTCGCTTAGGAAATATTTTCCAAAACCATTTCATTTCTATAAGTCAAACGAGACTTACTTGACTTTTCAAAACTCGATTTCCGAAATCTAAATCCATTCAAACCTATTTTTTTTCGTCGAAAAGTCGCTGCGCTCACAACAGGGCAAAAAAAATTTTTTTAAACGACTCTTACCTCAATTTTCCTGCCGTGTCAGATCCTTGTCCCATGCAATTGACTCCTATAAAAATAAACGAAACAAACATAAATATAACACACTAAAAAAATATTATACAACTTATAGATGCTATGTTTATAGTCGAAATAGCTCGACTTTCTTTGATCATCCGTTCTACCAAAAATAAGAAAGGAAGCACCTATTCTTGCACTTCTTCCACCGTGTTTTTCGCTTCCTTTTTCTCTTCACTTCTTCAACCTATGCACTCGGTAAAATGTCCATTTTTAGTTTCAGAGGCACTCTTAAGGATGAGTCAGGCGCTGGCTTAACCCTTCTTTCCAGCTTATCAAACCTACCTATTTCTTCATCCTTTCTTACTCCAGCTGCCTCCTTCCTTATGTTCTGAAGACCTCTCCCTAACCTAACATTTAAATGACTGCATAATTCCTTGTTAACACACCTATCAGTTAGGCTAGTGGAGGATACCAAATTACAATTTTCAGAATCTAAAGAAGTATTCGGAGAATTGTATGCATCGAATGTTGCCTCTTCATCCTGCAATTGGAATATTACCTTACCTCCTTGAACATCAATCAGCGCTCGTCCCGTTGTGAGAAATGGTCTTCTAAGCAATAATGGAACTGCAGCATCTCCTTCCATATTCAAGACCACAAAATCAGCAGGAAAAATAAATTGACTTACCTTTACTAACACATCTTCCAAGACTCTATATGGCTTTACCATCAATCCAGCTGCAAGCTGCAACATCATTGTGGTGGGTTTTGGATCTCCTCATCCAAGCTTAGGAAGCATCAAAAAGGGCATCAAATTGATGCTGGCTCCCAAATCGCATAAGGCGTTTGAAATCTTCAAATTCCCTATTTGACACGGAATCGTGAAACTCCTTTTATCTTTCACCTTCGGTAGAAGCTTATTTCTCAACCGCATTACAATCTGCCATCAATGCCACCACTTTTTCTCCTTCTAGCTTCTTCTTTTCTGTAAGTAACTCCTTGAAAAATTTAGTGTATTTAGGATTCTCACAAAGAGCCTTAAGTAACGGTAATTTAACTTTCAGCTTCCTTAATATTTCAAGAATTTTAGAATCCTTCTGATCGAGCTGGGGTTTCCTAACCCGTTGAGGGAAAGGCAATTTGGGTACATGAACCCGAACTGGATCAGAAGTTTTCATATTATTAAACATTTTAGAAGAAGTTTCAAAAACTGGGTCGGGATTTCTAACCTCTCCCAACCCCATACTTACCTATTTTGCTGGAGGTAGACCCTTGGCCACAGGTTTTGTTGCGTCTTGCTTATTGACACTCACAACAGTCATTAAGTGGCCTGTCTCCCAATGGTTTCAATTCAGGTTCTATTCGGTAGTACGAGGGAGACTGCAGGAAGGCCTCTCTTGCCTTTCCCTACTCAGTTGAGTAACCTGATTACCCAAATCTCTATAGAATGCCTCACTATCAACAAGTCTCGTTGTAGTCTCTGCCAACTTGTATGAAATATCTTTCAATATAGCCATAACACCATCATCTTGCTTTGGAGGCAGAGCCAGTAACGCTAGAGGTTAAGTGTAATAAAGTGCGAGGGCCTTACCTAACCCTTTATTCTGGTGCTCAGTTTGAAATCTGAGAGAAGGGTTCAACACATTTTTATTATTACCATACAAAAAAATTATATGTTGAAATCTTCTCCCATAATAATTATTATTATTGTACGAATTATTGTAGGAGTTAGAGTTATCATACCTGAAACTACCTCCCGCATAATTCGCACTTTCAGATCCTTAGGCATATGGATCACCTTTTTGGCATTCTTAATTAGGATGATCACCTCCACAGGTTACACACATAACAGACCTTTGTAACTCAAGTGAGTTCAGCTTAGCTATCATCATATCCATCTTTTGGCTCATATCATCCATGGAGGAATTGTGCTGTCCCACTAGAGGAATGTGAACAACCCTACGGTTTGATGCGTCCTCTATCTATATCGTGTTTTTCTTGCTACTCCTTCAATCAATTTTTCACCCTGAGATGCCGACATTTGAAAGATATCTCCCCCTAATGAAGAATCAATCTGTGCACGGTTAGCAGGAGTCAATCCATGATAAAAAAAATACTCACCTGATCAAACTGAGGTATATTGTAGGGGGGCAGTTCCAAAGCATCCTTTGAAATTGATACCAAGCTTCGTTCATAGGTTCTGTCTGACATTGAAGGAAAGCATTGATCTCATTCTTCAGCTGGACCGTCTTGGAAGGAGGAAAATAATAGGCCAGGAATTGGTCCTCCATCTGATCCCATGATGATATAGTCCCAGGCCAAAGTGATCCATACCATTCTATAGCTCCTTCATTCAAGGAGAATGGAAACAACTCAATCTGATGACATCTTGAGGTACTCCATTCATCTTGACAGTGTCAGCCACCCTTAAGAACCAATTCAGGTGATCCTTCAGGTTTTTTAAAATGCCTCCACTTAACTGACCATTGTTTTGGATTAGCTGGATCATACTTATCTTTAGCTCAAAGTTGTTTGCAATAATTGTTGGTATTACCACTCCAGCTAAATTTCTTGGTCGGTGAGGGGCTATTAGATCTGCCATAGCCCTGTTATCACAAACGGGCTATTTGTTGTACTGCACCCTTGTCTTATATTCAAGCCTTTGCCTCAACTCAGCCTCTCGGGCATCTCTTGTAATACGTTCAGCTTCAAATTGCTCCCTTTCATGCCTTAAACGCTCTACCTCATCTCTCAAATATGCTCCATCTATGGCTGCTTTTAAATTCCTTCGTACTCTTTGGTTCCGGTGAAAAGTACGTTCAATTTTTGGATCGAAGAACAAAGGATTAGTGTAACGAGTGCACATAAACTAAAGAAAATCAAATAGAGGAGATTATCAAAAATTACAAAAATAACAATATAAACGAAAATAAATTTAAAACAATACAATGTTTAAATCAGATATTCGACCATTGGTTCGATGTCGCAGGAAATTGCTTTCCCTGCCAACGGTGCAAAAAACTTGACATGTGTTTGGTAGTGGTTGGAAACTACTACCAAACCGCTCACTAAAGGGCAGTGTACCCTATCGCTGTCAAGTAATAAATCTGGTAAATTCCAGGTGTCAATCCACAGGAAAGTATCTATAAGCACCGAACTATTGGGCTTCCTAACGTGTTTGAGCAAACAAATAAGGTGATAAATTGCTAAAAAATAAATCTAAACTACTCTAACTAAGTTAACCTAATGATCCACATTCAATCTTTATCCGTATCGAATTCAATTAATCTCCGAAGGCTTTGCATCTGACTTCTGAATGATTAATGGGGATGGCACTTTACACATAAATTCAATCAACCACAAGGGAATCAATTGTAAAACCTAGCTCAAACAAAATCAATGTGTAAGAATAGTGTATCCACATATCGCGGTTGGGCTCTAGTTCAGTTGGGCTCTAGTTCAGTAAGACCTTTTTAAGAGGTGAACTAGTTCTAGAGACTTAGGAACTACTGACCAGTAAGCTTTATGGAGTTATCAATTCTAATGATTTCCTTGGGTTTAGTCTTGGTAAGGCCAAGTATACTTTTCTGACTAATAAATATAGATCTCACGAGACTACAAACACACACAGAATATGTAAGCACACGACTTTCACAATCAATATTCTACAGCAATTAAATTGACTCTTACAAAAGCGATGGAACGATTCAATGACATATAATCAAATAAGGGTGGTGAAGAATTAGCAAGTTCACAATTAAAGAACATAAGAAAACTTATTCCCTCAATAAAAAACCATATTCAAAGGTAGCCTTGAATGAAGATGATCGCTATAAAAAACTTCAATCCATAAAGAGTAATCGCAAACGAGAAAGTCACGATAATAAACACAATCCTTAGTCGAAATAATTAAACCCAAAGTACAAACCATAAAATCTCTGTCGAGTGGTAGGTACAAGAATTGAATGAAAGATAACCCTAAAAGTGTTCTAAAGCAGGTATTTATATGTTTCTAATCAAATAAAATAATCCTAAAATAATTAGGGACAAAATAGGTAGAGAAAATAGAAAATAGAGTTAAAAACAAAAAAAATGGCTAATCCGTAATGGTACTCGGCGAGTACATATGGTACTCGGCCGAGTACCTTGATAAATTTTGCATCTCCTCTTCTCTGGTACTTATACTTGATCGAGTAAGGTGTGTACTCGGGTGAGTACTTTGATTCGAATAGCTTCTTCCTTCTTTTCTCTGTGTACTCGGGTGAGTAATCTGTGTACTCGGCTGAGTACATTGATTCGGTGGTATAGTATGCTGGTACGTGGGCGAGTCTTCTGTTGGCGCAGGTATGTACTTGGTGAGTACTTGTATGTACTCGGCGAGTACAAGTATAAGGATCTTCAATTTGGATAGCTTCATCTCCTCGCATTCATCCCGCCATAACTTCTTTGTCCGACCTTCGATTGACTCGATCTCACAGCATGAACTTTAACTTTCCTTTAATGCTTAACTCTGAAGTCCGCCTCCAAATATCTCGAAACCCGGTCCAAAGATCCTAACTTCTTCTTGCTCCATAATCAGACTCTACTCCCATTTCTCTGTTTTCCTGTCTCGAGTTTCACTCCCCTGTACTAATCAGCTCAAGAAACAGGTCAAATTATACAAGTCTTTGGTCTCAATGACCTCAGACCAAAACAAAAGCAGAAATAACAATAAAATACAGACAAAACAACCAAACTATACATAAAAACCGAAACACACAGAAATATAAAAAATGCATGAAATGAAACACATGAATGCCAAATAGTCAAATTATCCATCAATGGGGTTCCATAACACCTAGAATTTAAGGTCAAAACTGAACTTATCACATCACTGTGCTCGATATGGGAATCGATTATTCACACATGTTGTTTCACTTAAACATGTCTATGCATGCTATATTTTGATTTCATATGAGTCATACATGTCATTTTCCTTAGTATTCCCATACATACCATGTAGGCCCATACTATAATCACATACTCATACATGCTATATATCAATTTCATATGAGTCATACACGTCATTTTCCCAAATATGCACATGCATGCCATGTAGGTCCATACCCTAAGAACATGTGCATACATGCTATATATTGATTTCACATGAGTCATACATGTCATTTTCCTGAGAATATCCATGCATACCATGTAGTTCTATACCCTAATCACATACTCATACTTGCTATATATTGATTTCATATGATTCATTCATGCAATTTTCCCATGTATTCCTATGCATACCAAGTAGGCCCATACCCTAATCATATACTTATGCATGATATATATCGATTTCACATGATTCATACATGTCACTTTCCTGATTTTCCCATACATACCATGTAAGACCTATATCCTAATCATATACCCATATGTGTTATATATAAATTTTACATGTTCAGACATGTCACATAATTTGGGTATGTCTATGTATGCTCACTTGGTTCATATCTGTGAGTGGACGATGAATCGGAAGACGCTGTGAAGTGCATCGAGTAAAATAAGATATTCCATTAGAAATTCGATTTTAAAAAATGGCTCGATTGGAGTCGCCACCCAGATCAGCTCAACTGGAAAAATTAGTATGGCTGAACCGGATGAAGCCACCATACAACAAGATACAGATTTTAGGTTCGGAATGAATCACTTACTAGTTTGGAAACTGGAATTGAAATATGTATTCAAATAGACCTAAATTCATTTTAATTTAAATATGCGGTGCTCATATGAGAAAACAATAATATATAAATAAATAATCACAACATTACAACCTTTTCACACCAAACAATCTTAAAGGGTACAATTGATAAAAATGTGGGAAGGGGGATACAAATACCTAAATTATATAAAAATCTATATGCCATGACAGCTTATAATATTAAAAAATTAAATAAAATAAATATATCATATGATCTAACTAAAAATCTATAAAACAAGTAATATTTAATCAATTCCAAACATGACAATCTCAAAATCCGATTAACCTTGAAATTGTACTTTCAAATATGGTAGAACGATGGCACAACGTTTTTTGGAATTAAAGGAAATGAGTTTGGCTAAGATTACATGTATTACATGTGAGATGGATAAGTTATCCCAAGATATATGAATATCCCGTTCGTAGGGTTCCTAACAAATATTTTAAAGGTTTCCACATACAATAATATGAATTAAAACATGAATATAGAAAGAATAGAAATAAATTAAAGTGGGAAAGAATTAAATGTAATGGAAGAATATGTGTAAACAATCATGAAATAATATAAATTAAATCATGAATTTAGAAGGAATAAAAATAAATTAAAATGGAAAAGAATTAAATGTATTTGAAGAATATGTGAAAATAATCGTGGAATAATATAAACTAAATTATGAGGGGGAAGGAATAAAAATAAATCTATGTGGATAGATATTATAATATAAAAAGAAAATAAAGGAGGTTTTTATTTAATTCAATTGAATATTTTGGAATTAGAATTAAAATTCTAGGTTTAAAAACCTAATAGGTTAAATTCCAAATCCAAAATAATTAAATGTAAATACAATAAATCTCTAATTAAATTTTATTGAATTATATTGGAATTCTAATTAAACATTTGACTTAATAAGCCAACATATGATAATCCCAAATTTAACATCTCGATTAAAATTATTGGAAAAAAAATATGAAGATCTTATTATACCATTTTGATCAAGCATACATCAAAATGTTATAAATAATCTTTATACAATAAAGTAAAATCACAATAAAACCTTGGATTAAAATGGGTTAAAGTCCTAAACTCCAAAAGGGAGGAAATACAACAATAATAATCCCTAATTAATCTTTATTGAATTATATTGAGATTCCAAAAAATATTTAACTTTTGAAAGCAAAAAAGGAAAACCCTAAATTCAATATTTCAGTTAAAATCATTGGAGAAAAATGCAAAGATTTTAATTATCCCACTTTGATCAATGATACATCAAAATGTGATAATTAATCTTTAAGTAATAAAATAAAGCTTTTTCATAAAAGAAAATAATTTAATCGTAAATTAGAAGAAAAGCGACAGAAAAAAAATGATCAGAAAATAAAAACACAAACAAATAATGCATATACAAATTAAATAAAAAGAAGGGAGTTTTTGGTTCTTCATGATTACCTCGATTAAGTAATTCCAAATACTTGGGTATGGATCCTAGATTGCGTCGAGAATCCAAATGTCTTTTGTAATTGAAAGAATTTTTGAATATTTGGGTGTTTATTTTTACATGATAGAGTCAAATTTTGTCCAAAATTTCTGTCCCCTCGGATCGAGGCCAGACTGAATTATTTATAAAGTTTTTAGTCAAAAAAATCGTATTGAATCAATTTTAAAGAGATAGGTCGACCGAGACAAAGATAATCTGGCTGGCTCAAGACCGAATATGCATTATCCGGTTTTGGGCTGATTTAAACTGGATGGGTTAAGATGACCAGGCCGGTTCAAGGTCAGTTGGCCCGCTTAGGTCAACTTGCCCCGGCCGTACCAGTTGGCCTTTACCGTCGAACTGACCTAACCAGTTTGAACCGACTGGGTTAACTTAACCCGGTTGGCTCAACCAGGTTGAGCTGGCCTGGTTAGGATAGACGGCAACCAGTTGGGTCCCGCATGGGTTAGGCCGACCGCCTCAACCAATGAGCTAACTGACTCAACTCCTTACCAAGCCAGTTTAGACTAACTGGGTGACCTATTGGACTGAACGATCGAGCAGACTCCAACTTTGTATCGATTTTTATGAATTTTGGAATGATTAAAGACTTATTGTGATTTTAAGGGTCTACAAATCAATTGGATTCTCCAAGCAACGTGATCAACATAAGGTAACTTACAATTTTTTCATTATTCCATGCTCACAGGCTGCTCCTCGTATAACAAAAATTGGCTGGTTAAAATGCATGAGATTTTTGAGATTATTTTTGGTTATACAAAAGAGATCGTGGTGAGTAAATAGAGAAAATGTACTTGATCCTTAAAGGTGAGCACAAGGGTTATCATCTGTGCGTATGGTTTGGCCTTATTGTTCGATGTATGAAACCTTGCTTCTTATGAAGTGTAGGCTAAATTTGGTCATTTTGGGACTTGTTTTTCTAGATATCTAGCCATTGCTGTGAAATCAGACGATTTTTGGGCTAAAAAGGAATGTTTTAGTTGAAGCGGCGGCAAATCGGCTGGATGAGCCGCACGGCTCAACTTTTGGAAGTTGAGGCGTGTGGCTCAAGTGATGATGAGCCAACCAGCTCATGTCCCTTGGTTTTGAGCTGTTCGGCTCATCTTGTTTTGCTATAAAAGTGGATCTCTTCCATGCATTTTTTGCAAATTTTCTCCACTTCCCTCACCTCATCTTCATATTTCTAAGGTTTCTTAACTCTCTTGAGTTCTCTTACTCTTTAAAATGTTCTAAAAAATCGATTGACCACTCAAAACTAGCCCTGGGGTTAGATTGTACGAGGAGTACCATCACTTTAATCTGATCAACGGTTCGTTTTATTTGGAGTACATTTCAATGGTGCGCTTATATGGTTTGAGTGCGGACGTGGAGTTCAGAGGTTTGAGATTAGGTAGTTTTATTCCTCCTTATTTGCAACGATACGAGTAATCTATCTGCTTTTCGATACACTTTTCTTGTCCCTTTTATTTCTACATTTTCCCTAGCATGGCAAATAGATTAGAAAGCAGGTATAGCCAGTCAAGTATTTATATAAATGTGCTTCTTTGTGAATAAATGTTTGGTGACTTTAGGAACATTATATTTGCATGCTTTATGAGTAAAAAGGCTTTATGATCCTAATTCCCAGGATAAAGACTTTTTTAGGTTTCCCACAAGATCCATGATGTAAAAACTATGGAATATATGAATAATCATTTTTTTAAACATCAATTTGGTTGTTTTTTTATAAAAATTACGCAAACCATTTTCAGACTTAAGTAGGGATTATGCATGTAAGTGGAAAAATTAGTCATAAGGAACTGCCCTGAATGTAGGATCGACCCTCGCATAGGAGTATATGGAGTTCATAAGATGTCTAAAAATTTTATGATATGCTGTTGGTTCCGGTTTGGGCTATCATGGATAGCATCAGTTTGTAGGTTTTCTTTTCTGCTCTATTGCCAGCTACTCCAAGGACTTCGCTGGAGGTTACCACTATGTTGGTTAAGCATTGGTCAGATACCATTCAAACTTTTCATCCTCCTACTGGGGAGTTTACTGTTACTCTAGTTTATTTTGCTTCTCACATAGGTCTTTGCTTTGGAGGGATTCATGTTGTTTTTTGCTATATTTTTAAAGGTCCGATAGGGATCAAGATGTCATTAGAGGCTTGATTGTGTTTGTGGAGAATGACGGTTCGCTTCAGGCAAATACGTTGAGATATTCTTGGCTCACTAGGAGAGGGAACTGGGAGGTGTTTGATGAGGTGGATGTCTACAGTTTTCCCAGAGCTTTTTTGCTATTTACCTTGACGAAGGCATTATTTCTGTGGGTTAGCGGGGACGTGTTCCTGCCTTATTGCCTTCGCTAAATGATTTTGAGCTGGTCGAGCATCTCAATTGGGATAGATCTAGGTTAGCTCAAGTCTATTATGCTTTGGACTTGTACGATCAAGAGCAACACAATGATCTCTTGTGCCTTCCTATTTTCATTCAGGCTTAGGCCTACGAGTATGGACTTATCCGTTCACCGA
Source organism: Euphorbia neoarborescens (assembly GCA_948330485.1). Lineage (NCBI taxonomy): Eukaryota > Viridiplantae > Streptophyta > Magnoliopsida > Malpighiales > Euphorbiaceae > Euphorbia > Euphorbia neoarborescens. The sequence continues at coordinate 3,419 of CAOJCR013148012.1, read as the reverse complement.
ATAGAAAGCATACCTCCAATCATCCTCACTTTCTAACAATTACATCTTGGATGGTCTCGTGGACAGGGTATTGAGCATGATTTGGGGTCCTTGAGGAGGTAGCTTCGTGACTTCTGCTATTCCCAGGTACCTACAATTCAATTTTGTGCGATTAGTTTTATTATCTGACATTATATGTTTTAATCGTACCTCATTTTGCAGGACTTAGAGTCTCCTTGGGGTCCTATAGCTATGTGGAACCATGCGATGGCGAGTGCTCTTCGTTATAGACCCCGTTATTTTATCATGATGTCCTCGATGTCCTTTGAGTGGTATTTTGGGAAGTGAGTGGAGGGTTGTTATCAGCCACTTATTTGTCGGCTCATTCCTCCTTGTTTGCCTACTTGTTTATTTTGGACTGTTCATATTGGCGAGGACCACCCGATGTTTTGGGGATGGGTACATGGCTTTAAGGACTCTTGGTGATTATCTTGCCATTATTCGTGAGCATCTGCTTCCACCTCTGGGGGTTATACCCGTGCTCGCTCCTTGCCCGGTATCTCTTTTATTAATGTATGTTTTTCTTTGATCACGTCACATTTGCATATGACTCTTTTCTTACAGCCCAAGACTAGCAAGAGAAGGCACTATAGTTCCTCAAGTTCCAGGTCTATTACAGGATCAACTGTTGAGGGACACAATATTGCTGATGAATCTCTTGATCCACATGTTGAGGCTGATGCTCCTCCTATTGAGATTGCTCCTGATGCCCCAGCGCCACCAGCTGCCCCTTGGATGTTTGGTGAGCTAGCCTTGTCTACTCCTCCTACTAGGCTTAGGTGCCCTGATGGCTCATATTTCTACCCCCCTCTCCAGCCTGATACAGGAATCACAATGAGGTTTAACCCTGCTGAGACGACACATGTACATTGCCTCTTTGTCTTTGTGGGACTTTAAATGTCATAAGCTTGTATTGTTAGACCATCGTTCTTTCCTGCAGGTATCCTATGTTCATATGGAGCATGCTATGCATCTTGTGTATGGGATGCAAGCCCTCCCTATAGAGGAAAATACTTATATGCATGTATGTTTCTATACTTTAACTATATGATTCATGTATTTTGACTGTGTGATGCATGTTGTTTTATGATGATATGGCATGTGCATAAGAACATTATACTTTGCAGCGGTCCTTCTTGGATGCATCTACGACTCATCAGGGTGAGGTTCATGAGTTGCGAGATTTGTTGGGTGTCAAGGATCTTCAGGTTGAGGAGCATAACCATCTGATAGCTTGGTTGGAGCGACACATTACTAGGAGGAGGCCCACTCGAGATGATAGCTCTAATTCTAGGTCAGATGAGACAGATGATTAGCCTGTCTTGCATTCTTTTCATATGTTTGTATCTTGACTGCTAACTGTCTTATTTATGACATATGTTTTCAAAGCCTTTTAGTCCTAACTTCTGCCTGGATCATCCTTTTGGGTTTTCGATCCACTGGACTAACCTTATTTTTGCCTGAACTACCCTTTTCGGGTTTTCAATTCAGCGGTTTTTTTAACAATACCATAGGAATATAAGGAAAGTAAAAAATGCATTAAATATTTGAGGTGAACATAATAAGACAATTTAATAAATAGAAATAAGCTTAGGTTATTTTCTAGAATGACGCTTGCATTTCAATATGAACAATCATTACAAGTTTCTAACACAAATAACATTACTTTGCACATCTTAATGTTGGGAATAGAGATGTTTGGAGTTATAAAAAAAAGATATATATCTCAAAAGTGTATCCGATCTTGCTGTTTGACTTGCCCTTGCAGGTTTTCCACCTAAACAAATATTTTATTTGCCATTTCTTTTCTCGTTAAGTCAAGCTGGAAGGCTTCCTTTCTTTTTGGTATCTTAATTTTTGCTCAAGCGTCATTACCGGTTTTTAACTTGACAGACTTTGTGTGCCATTTCTTTTCTAGCCAACCAGAACCTGATAGACCTATATATGGTAGATTTTCAGCTTGTCGATGTTGATTAGATTGGTGAACTCATTCCCATCCAAGTCCATGATCTTGACAGCTCCCTTGGATAAAACTTTCTTTACCATGTATGGACCTTCCCAATTTGGTTTGAATTTGTCCCTGGCATATGTGTTGGTGGGTCGTAGTCACTTAAGAACTTGGTCTCCCACTTTGATGGGCTGACTACTTCCTTTTACTTGACTTTTATAGGTTGTAGCCATTCTCTTTTAATACATCTATAGGTTCTCCAGCGCTTCTAGCCGTTTCTCTTCGATCAGTGCTAAATGTTCATATCTTCCCTTCATCCATTCAGCCTCAGGTAGTTCAGATTCCATTACTAACTTGAATGAATTGATCTCCATTTCTTTTGGCAAAACTACTTCCATTCTATATACCAGTGAAAAGGAGATGCCTATACAGGCCCCCTAATTGATATCCGATATCCCCATAATTTAAATGGTAACTTTTCGGCCCAATCTCTGTAGATAGCCATTGTTCGCCTTAAAATTGTCTACTAGCAAGTGCACTAGTTCGTTTCTAGTATATTGGCAAGCCAAGTGTCGTAATCCTCAGGGAGTAGAGATAATACATGAATATTCTTATGAAATCTGTGAGATTTGATTAGTTATCAAGAAGTTGCAGAGCAATAATAAGTTAACGCAAAGAGTAAATCTTAAAATGAGAGATTGCATATAGAATGGAAGGAAGTAATAACAAAGGAAAGGTACAGGCTTCTGCTAACACAACCTTAAACAGATCTGGGTTGCTTTTCCTAGATGATTGTTGCAGATAAGGAGAGGTTGCGATCCAGGGTTTCTTGCCCTTTAGTAACTAGGTTTATCGTTAGACCTCGCCTAGATCTTTGAGATCTATACTAAGATTTCTGTTACGCCTCACTCAATCTTCACTCAAGCATTATGGATAGCAAGAATTTTACCTAAGTAAAACCCCTCGGCACATTCTCTAAATCTCTTGGTCTATCTCAATATATGGTGTGCAGTTAAGCCCACTCTATTATAATACTCGGGAAGTCCCGACCTGAACGAACTGGATGAACCGAGGTCGAACACAAGGGAACTGTGACGACCCTACCTTTGGGACATGCATTGGCGGAAACAATGCACAAGGTATGGTCATCAAACAACCAAAATACGAAAAAAAAATTAAAACCTTTATTTAAATAAAAGAAATTTAATTTAGTACCATTATTCAATAAATAAACTAAACATCCAATTCAAATTCTTAACTAAGAGAATTCAAATCCTATTCTATTACAAAATGATTTTAAGCGCTCTTGCTCAATTCCCCCAATGCACCACATCCATCAATCATCGCCTGCAAAATCTGGAAAAAATATTGCCACTGAGTGACAAGAAACTACCATGCCCATACTCAAATACTTAAAATTAAATAAATCATA
>CAOJCR013146746.1:0-12339 GCA_948330485.1 Euphorbia neoarborescens | reverse complement strand
TGTGGTATTTGTTGTGTGTTTACTTTATATGTTTTGTGGATGCTTACTGCAATGCATGCTTAGATGGATGTCTCCCTCCCCGACAAATGTATCCCATAGGATTTATTCGTTATTCGATATGGTTGTAAATATTTACTTGGCTTGATTTGTTTTATTTTTCTGTAATTCATTTACCGCTTATTGCTTGACCGTTCACCTAAAATAAATTTCAATATAAAATCAATTTGAGCCTTAAGATTGTGCAAATAAAAACACTTTACTTCAAAACAATATTGATTTCTTGAAAAGTCTTTCGAAAGAGGATAAGTAGATGCCTTGTCCGAACCCGATCTCAGGAACAAAGTTTTGGATTCAAGCCTAGGATCCGAGTTACACCGTGAATTAATTCCCGATAGAGCTTAGAACCGGGTGGCGACTCCAAAATCATTTTCTAGAAAACCGAGTTTGGATTTCTTTTCCAAAAAATTATTTTTTCTTCAAAAAGTCGTTTTGTCGCAATTTTATTTATACCCCAAGCACGCGTTCACACGTGCTTTTAATTTGAAAAACCTTCCTTCGAAAGCCTCAAGTCCCTATTTGGGTCCGTCTTTTAGCGGGGGGTACTAGGAAAGGAAAATTCCACTCGCTTGGGAATATTTTCTTTTAACACTTTTCATCGCTTTTATTACTTACACTACGATAATTAAAGTCCAAAGGCCCGCGTTCGTACGCGCTCATTTAATCGCCTAAAGACTTACTTATTTTCCTCAAATCTTTTCCTTCATCATTTTTCTCAAAGCAAGAAAGCAATTTCAATTTCAATAAAAACTATAAATTTCCTTTCCTCGAAAAGTCGCTCCGCTCATAGATAGTTTGATTGAAAATGTTGTGAATATGTGTTTATTTTTCTGTATTTGTTTACCGTTTTTGAAAGCATGTGCAATCACCTAAATCAAATAAATAAATCATAGGATAAAAATATACTTTATTCAAAGTTTTATCAATTTCATAACTGCCTTTTGAAAAAGGATAAATAGATGTGAGCGGACGACATTTTCAAATGCAAACTTTTCAGTTTGAGTAAAAAGTTTTTTGTTCAAAAAGAAAGCGAAAGAAGATTGATTGTCCCTAAGCAGATGAAACTATCCTCTCTAAAACACCTCTCACCCTAGAAGAAAACTTAAGGTTTTCGAAAATATAATGTCTTAAACCGAACACGCATGTGAATACCAGCTTAGGATTTTTAGTAAAAAGAAGTGGGGTTTGAAAAATGATTGGTTTTAGAATACGAAACAATTCCTTAATCGATCAAAGTTTATTCCTTTAGAAAACCTTTTTCCTAAAAAGTGAGATAAAGTTTCAACAAAGAAAGGCCTTAATTAAATATGCGTATGGATGCAGTTAGGATTTTTATTTTGAAAAACCAAATTTTAAGAAAAGAAAACAATTTTAAAGAAATTCAAATCGACTCTCTAAAAACAAAATTGAAGTCGACTCCCTGTTCCAAGTTCCACCGAGAATTAAATTACGGTGTCACTCAAAACCTAAGAATGAATCCAACACCATTTAACAATGTTCAGTTTCAGATAAGACATTTACTTATCCCTTTTTGAAAGACATTTTTGAAGAAAATCAACAACGTTTTAAAACAAAGTATTTATTTGAATATAAGTTGATTTTAATTTTATTTGAAGTGAACGAATTTGCAACAACAAGAAGTAAATACGATAAAATAAACATCATTACAATCCTTTCAAACAAGCTACACTACGGGATACATTTGTTAAAATTGATATTGAGGAAGCAACTAGAAATTTATACATAATAAAAAAACAATAAACAAATATTAGTCATGCATCGACACTTAATAAAACATATTGGACTTAAACATGAAATGTGAAATGGACATGTACTAAGAATGAGATAGATTAGATAGCTCGAGATCATTTATTTAGGGGGCTGGTCGGCCTGGTCCAATTGGTCAGATTGGACCTATTTGGATTGGCCGATGGACTTATGCTGGACCCGAAACCATTTTCCTGTTTAGCGCAATGCTTTGGAGTGATTGCTATTTTGAAGACATTGCCTCAATTTTAGTTTTGTTATTGGCATGCAATTTTTGTAGGTCGGATATCTGGGAATTAAATCTCTTCGTGGCATTGTGTTAGCGACACTAAACCCAACATCTTACCTCAATTTTCTATATGCATACGTGTATTTGCAAAAATTAAATCAAGTCCAAACATGTAAAAATGTTTTAAACACATAAATATTCAACAACAATATTCACATAATTACAACAAAACAATATAATACAAGGTAAATAAAGTGCCAAGAAACTTAAATAAAAATAAAATATCAAGTTTTATCAAATCACATTTTTGAAATAATGAGTAGTTTATAAAAAATAAAAAGATGCGATAAAATGGTAAATAAATTAGAATATACTCATTATCTTAATAAAAAGTAAAAAATGCAAAATTTATGAAAAATAGACTAAAAAAGTGGGTTGAGAAATTGTTTGACCCGGGGACTCGAGTTGGGCCCGCAAGGCATAGCCTGCTGGCTAGCAGGGCCTGCCTAGCAAGGGCGAGTTAATAATAGGCTAAGGGCCTACTATGCTCGGCCTACTGCTCGGCGAGCAGCAAGTCAAGTAGGAGGGACAAGAAATTCTTCTTGTACTCGACTCGTGTACTTGCTGAGTATCCCGGTGAGTACAGGCCAAACATACCTCTTTCTTTTTTTTATTTTTCTTAGATTTTTTGTCAGAAAAATAAAATTATTCCATGGTTATGGACGAGTTAAAAAAAATTTACACCGTGTCTTACGAGTTTTAAGTCCTTATGTCCAAATATATTTATCTGTCTGTTTTAGTCTATTTTGGTCAGTTTTTCGTCTAAACCAACTCCACAACAGCAAGGGTAACTCTGAAAGGCAAGGATATGGATTTATTTGTTATATTTATCCATTTCATCCGGTGCAGCTTTATTTTTCCTATTGAAAACTCGAGCTTTTAGTCCATCTTTCATTTTTTACTTAGAAAGCATGAAAATAAAGCTTGAAAAACACAAAATAAAATGTGACAACAAAGTAAAGAGTTCAAGGATCTCAGAAATACCTGTTGTTTCATGTATTGATGAGTTGTTCCTTAAAGAGTCCGAGTTGGAGCCGGTTTCGATCACCCAAAATCCAATATGAAATGTAAAGGTTGAAGTTCAAATCTTCTCAAAATGGTGTTTTTGAGAGATTTAGATGACTTTCAACAAGTAATAATCAAAGATAGGTGGATTTTATGGATTAATATCACCTTTTCTTTGATTTTAGAATGTATTTTAGTGGTTGTGTATGAGATTGAGCTAAAAGAAAGAATTTTATGAGATGGTTTTGTTCAAAGGAACTTAAATATCAATTAATATGATCTTAAGCTTCTCTAAAACTAAGAAAAAGAAATCAAAAGTTGAAAGAAAAGCTCCAAAGAAGATGAAGAACAAGAACAAGACAATCTTTTTAGTGCAGTTTTTCAAAGCAAGAAGGAGAAAAAATGTAGTTTGATTCTCCATCCTTCCTCTCTCTCCCCCTTTTTTTCTTTTTTTTTTCTTTTTTTCTCTCCTAAAAAATGTGTCCCCCTTCACAAATGACTAGAAAAAAGCTTTTAACATCACCAAAATTTATCCGCTCCTAAAATGGTTTGTTTCCATAACCACCTTTTTTTTTGTCTCCTTGTGGAATCTTTTCGTAAGGATGAAAGGAAAAACTTTTTCAAGAGTCAAAACCCTTCCATTTTTCATAAACATATTTTGATCCATTTTTTTTATTATAGATCATTGGGCATGTGGGCTCCCAAGGTGGGTTTGGGCCTAATTGAGCCTAAGGCCCATATGCCTAATCCAGCCATAGCATGGTTCAATTCGATTTTTAAATACATGAGTCATTCTTGGCTTTATAAAAAATAAAAAAGATCGTTTTGATTTGGATTTTAGAAGTTTTACCACGCGGATCCATTTATTCTCGGTGCTTCTTCTTTGGAAAACTTGAGGGAACACGTAAGTACAGAAAAGGGGCGAAGAATACCAATTTCATCATTATCCTAAGAAAAATCTCTTGCTCATAGTAGATGTCTTATCCAAACCCAGATCTCTGTTGCATGGAAGCCTTCACCCGGTTCAGCTATTGCATAATTTATTGGTAGAGCTGAACTCGGTGGCGACTCTATTATTTTCTTTTGAAATTGCTTTCCAAAAGAAGTTTTGTATTTTTTTTATATAAAATTGGTTCTTTTAAGAATCCTAAACTCGTGTTCACGGGCATACATTTGATTAAGTTGAAACTTTAATCACCAAGAATTTATTCTTTTTTTAAATATATTTTCCCAAGAATTAAAGCTCCTCCTGACTTCGAAGAGGGGAAAAAATTGTTGTCTACTCACAATATGGTTATCTCGTTCATTTGGTTTTCCTAACATCCATTCTAGGTATTTACACATAAAATAATATAAGTTCATGAGTATTATGTAAAAAAGGCAAAACAAAATGAAAATTAGAATGTAAGTTAAACCAAATAAATATAAGAACAATAATATAAACTACAAGAAAATTATACAAAGTTCCTATTTAACTCAAATGAATCCTTTTGGGGCCTAGATTGGATTCCTAGGCTTATAAATGAAGAAGGTTAACCCGAAATTCAAACGAAAAGATAATATCATTGGAAATATGATTTTGGAACTTAATGTATGAATTAATAAGATGTACCATTTTAATCAAATTTCATCAAATGGTCATCATTTTTCCCTTCTCAATTAAGGAAAACTTGAAATTTAAAACTTCCTGAGAGATGAAAATAAATCATATGGCTCACCAATGGGTCATACAACTTACTTTATGCACCAATGGGATCCTCAAATGATTTTTGGGACTCCAGGCAAATAAAGGGTTGAAAACAAATTGAATAGAAAAGATGGATCAGGTTCAAATAAGATTTCAATTGCAATCAAATAACAAGTATGTAATGGTAATAAACAAAAGATAAAAGGTCTTGGTTCTTCAGGGCTACCTTGATAAGAGTGTTCAGGATTTCTTGAGAATCAAAATAGAAATTCTTTGGTAGCCAAAGTGCTTATAAAAGCTAATTATGCTTATTGGGTGTTTATTTCGACAGAGTCTCTTTTCTTCTCTAAAAATCCCCTCTTCTTAGCATCCTCTGGAGCTACTATTTGGAGACTCAAAGATGAGTCGTATATCTTAAGGATGAGCCATGCATCTTATCTCTTTATAAGGAAGAAAAATGGATCTCATGATATCGGATTGGGCACCATTTGAAGATTAATTGTATGACCCAAAGATAAGTTGCATGTCCCATCTCTTTTTCTTCCAGAACAAAGTAGATTAGGCGATTTTTAGAGTTAACTGTATGGCCCAACGATAAGCTACATGGCTCATCTCTTGATTAGTCAAAATCTTTGATTTTTTTTCCAAGAAAGTGTGGATTTTTGGATAATTCTTGAAGATGGGTTGCGTGTTACCCAAAGATGGGCCACATGGCTCATCCCCAAAATAGTGCATTTTTGGACTATTAGGGTAGAATTAGTTCAGTTTAGAGATGGGCCATACGGGCCAAAATTGAGCCACATGACCCATCTCCCAAAATGGAGCATTTTTGGTATTTTCAGGGAAAAAGGTTTTGTTCAGAGATAGGCCTTGCATCCCAAAGATGAGTTGTATAACTCATCTCTTTCAATTTTGATTTCTCAATTAGGTTCTTTTAAAATGGTTTGGTCAAAGGTTAAAGAGTTGATTTTGATTCACGAGGAAACCTAAAACAATTGAAAATATATAGAAAAGTGTTGGGGATTGAATGTTGCCTGAATATTTGTCAGACGTAATGGAAATAACATTTTAAAATTTCTGGATCCGATACCCAAAGAAACGATAATGCCTATCTATTAAATCTGATCACTAATCTATCTAATTCAGTATAAACTAGGGTTTATCGAAGAAACATAAAATTAAAAAGATCCGAATCAAGAATTTATGATTTATATCTCTTCTAAAGACTGTTGCCGAATCCACCAGTAATTATCCCATAGTCTAATTCATGATATAATGTTGGTCTGGGATCCATGCTAGATGGATAAAAATCGATAGAAATTAAAATTCTTACGCAGATTAGTTGTCTTCACGTCTTCAACTTCTTGTTGTAATTAATTTTAATTAATTACCCAACACAAAAAGAAGACCATAATTTAATTCTTCAATTACACAAAAGAACAAAATAATGTATGGGTTTGTTTCTACTGTTGCTCAATTGCCAACTTTTTAATCCTTCTTTTTCGTTAAAATTCATTAATTAAAGAAAACCAAAAACCCATTCATTAAAAGATGATGTGTAGTTTTATCCATGTATATCCATTTAATTACCCAATTGTAAGTGATGATGTGTAGTTTTATCCATGTATATCCATTTAATTACCCAATTGTAAGTGAAGTCCTATACCACTAAAAAACTTCCAGGATCAACGTCCTCCAATGCAAAACACGTTACCACGTTTTTATATGTTGGTCAGGCTTTTCGGCTGACTGATCCGATCAGATTAAATTTATTTTAATCAGTTAAAATTCAATCGCTTTAAAATTTTATTCTGTGAAAAATAAATTTAAATTCCAAAATATTTTATTTTAATTTCATTTTATTAATTAGTAAAATAGTTAATTAATTTAATTATGGATTAATTCAATTGAATTTATTAATTATGAAATTAAACTTTATATTAAAATTTAATTTAACCTAATTGCACATAAACTAATTAAATTAATTACAGCTATAGTAAATTAAACAAAATTAAAATTATATACTATTAATTTAATTAATTATATACTTTATGTAATTCAATTAATATACCAATTAATTAATTACATTGTGTAAACTTATTAATTAAATATACCAAATCCAAATATAATTAAATCAAATATGATTATCAATCAATATCTATTTAATTAATTCTTCCATTCCAATAACCTATATATCCAAGGCCAGTTGATCAATGTGCAAGATCCTTGTAGGACTGTGTTTATATTGGCATTAGACATAAGACCCAAACATCATCAAATGGGTTCTAGCAAATACACGATAGTCCCCAATTAAGACAGCTCGTAGCATCTCTTGTAGAGAAAATTCATCCCTGTCACTATTATTGTATTATCCCTTACCAGCTGATATCTCAAGTGTATATAGTAAGGGGTATGACTCTGTCATCCTAGCACTTCTATCACTTTCTTGATCTAGAATGGATTATTGAGAAGAATGGGCTCCTAACTTATTCAGGTATGGCCACACACTCATAATCCCATTCCACCAAGTGGCATGTGATATCATCTTAGTGGGAGCTGAGTGGCAAACCCATTAACTCATTATCAACTTTCACATGTTCACTAGCACACCCAATCATACCCATACTTGGATCTTGTTATAGACTAATTAGGTATACGTCAAAGTGTATGAGATCCCATGCTTATGTTATAATGATCTCAGGTCTAAGAATAAAACAAGTCCTACCCAGGAAACACTTATGATGATAGAACCATATCTTGTTCCTTTGTGGATCTATTCAGTCCCATATGGGGTCCACATATACCCACATCCTTGACTTCCGAATAGTCAACCAATGCACAAATTTGTAGTTCTACTCATTCCCATGAGCTTGAGCAAACTTGGGATCTATTTATTAATTATTACAATCATTGGATACTCTATTCATTACTATAGCACAAGATATAAAATAAAAGGATTAATACCTTTATTAAATAACACTTAATGTATATAGTACGAATTATATCACAAATGTATAATACACAAAAGAATCAATGCCTACGAACCAGGGTACACCAACAATCTCACACTTGCACTATGCTTAGTGGGCATGTCCCTAAGTCCTATAGATCTCGTACTACTTTGGAGTTGCAAACTACAAACACCTTGGTTTATAGATCAGCGACATTATTCTTTATGTCAACCCTCAATAATAAAATCACCTCAATTTATGATTTCTCAAATTATAGGTGAAAAACTTTCTGAGTATGTGTTTGGATTACTCATGTGATAGGGGCTCCTTCACTTGTGCATTGACCCCATTAATGTCACAAAGTACCATTACAGGGTCTAGGATGGAGAGGACCACTACTAACTCTCTAATGTATTCCTAATCCAATAAATACCCTTACAGCATATCATATTGCTAAAATACTCTATCTCTGTAGTAGTATATGATATAATAGAATGTTGTGAGGATCTCTAAATAATGGCTTCACCATTAATGAGAAACATATAACCTAACTAGTTTACATACTCATTGGTCTCAAAACTAAGATCAGTACATCTACTGACGGCTTAAACGTTTTGACCTCCATACACAAAGTAGTAATCCTTAGTACAGTTAAGGCACCTTAGGATTGCTTTGACAGCACTCCAATTGTTCCACAAACAAATTGGTACCTGCTCATTATACTTAGTGTAAATCGACAACAGGTCTCGTTTATATTATGGAGTACATGATAGAACCAATAGCTGAGCGTATGGTCTCACCATCATCCTCTCCTTTCCTCAGTTTTAACCCATGGTCACATCGGTAAGAAACACTTCTTCACCTTACCCATGTAGAAACATTTCAAAAATTTTCTATATATGTCTCCTAACTCATACTTAGAAGATGATGTGATCCATCTCTCTAGATCTGGATCCCTGAGATCAATTCAGCTTCACTTAAATCCTTCATCGCAAAGTACTTACTCAACCACTATTTTAACCCTTAAGCAGTGAAGGTGTGTATCTTCCGATAAAGAGGATGTCATCAACATATATAACACTTGAAATGCAAAATTTCTTTCATTTAAACCTTTTGTATACACTGGCCCCCTTTAAGGTTCTATGTAACTGGGCTTGCCTCCTTAATTTCTTATGGAGCTAGCTCAGTTACCAAGTCCTCCTCATGAGGTTGTAGATGTTTAAACTTCCTTAAGTTTAACTATACTCCCACTATCTTTCTTGGAAAGGAATTCCTCTTCCAAGAAATGACCCCTTCTGGCTATAAAAACCTTGTTCTCAGTCGGATCATAGAAGTAGCAACCTTTAGTTTCCTTAGGGTGACCGAAAAATAGGCATTTGACCAATTTAGACTCTGGTTTGCACTTGCTTATTTCTTTACATGTATAAAACAGCCCCAAATCCTCAAGAAAGAAACTACATGCTTTTTAGCCCATCCATATCTCATATAGTGTTCTTTCAACTGCCTTACTCGGTGTATGGTTTAGTGTGAAAGATGCTATCTCTAAAGTCTATCCTTAAAAGGATGCAAGGAGAATCACTTGACTCATCATTGAGCGAACCATACCACACAGGGTCCTATTCCTCCTTTTCAACATACCATTCTAATGGAGTGCCCCAAGAAGAGTGAGTTGGAACAGAATCCCACCCTCTCAAAATGAGTCAAACTCTTAGCTCATATCCTTACCTCCTCGATTAAATAAAAATTCTTTGATAATCTTACCAAGCTAGTTTTCTATTTCGTTTCTAAAATCATTGAAGTGACCAATGGTCTCTGATTTGTACTTCATTAGGTAGAATATCATATCTACTGAAGTCATCGATGAAAGTAACATAGTACTAATAACCATATCCAGCACTTGTGCTTATGGACCCACATATATTTAAATGTATTTGGTTGAATAGCCCACTAGCCCTCTCAGTTGGTTTAGTGAAGGGCGCCTTGGTTATTTTGCCCCTTAAACAAGATTCATATGTACCGATTAATTCAAGGTCAAATATACCCTAGCACTCCACTTATGTGAAGTCTAGCTGTGCCCCTCTCATTTATATGGCCTAAATGACAATGTCATATTTGCATAGGATTAACCTTATTAGCCTTAATCCTCTGAGTATTATTGTTATGAGATTATCTTGTTTCAAATTAAGGACATAAAAGCCATTACTAAGTAATAAGTTTCATAAGTAGTACCGAGACATTTGGTATACAATACCATGTCCGACATTAAATATAAAACCATCTATGTTTAACTTAGAAACTGAAATAATATTTCTATTAATAGTAGGTATATAAAACAATCTCTAAGTCTTAAAACAAGTAGGCATAAAAATGCCATCCATCCGACCTTGAGAGCTTGCACTTTTGTCTTATTCTCAGCTCAGAGATCCACTTTTCCAGATCCTAATAATCTTAATAACATTTACACTAGAACCACCTTCTTGGGTCTTCTTTTGCTCCCACTATAGAAAAGCATTTTTCCAATTTCATTTTCTCTCCACAACCATAAACACATTTATAGGAGAAACATGGGACGTAGCACTAATTGCTTTAGCCTTAGCCTTACCCTTTCGAGTTTACCTTTGGCTTTGGCCTTGGCCTTTCCCTTTCCTTTAGGGTGTGAACCCTTACTTACTACGAACTCATCCTTAAACTTTCTGATCAACTATATCACTAGCTTCAACTTTCTTGAAGCTCTGATATTGTCTTATCCATACATTTCGTATGATAATTGACAATCAAGTGATCATAAGATTTTAGGAAGTTATCCTAAAATATGTCTGCAATGAGTTCTTATAGGATTATTGTACCAAGATGGGCCAGTGTTTCTACATACCTATTCATCTTGAGCATATGAGTACTCACGGATACCCCAACAGTCATCCTACATAAACACAATATCTTCACAGTTAGGTACCATTCTTGCCTTATAAAATCTATGAATATATAACTTGCTGTGTACGTTTTTCCTTGAGGGATCGATACTCAGACTTAAGAAATCCGTTTTATATTACTTGTGCGACCCGTATACTTGTGTATTGTGTGAATTTATATTGTTAACACTAACTATATGTGGGTATATGTATAATCAACCATTACTTGCCATGATATTACTTAGAAAATTCACACTAACATGCAAAACACAAATTCATGCAAAATGCAAGACAATCTACAGGCCCATAATTACAAACTAATGAAAAACTAATAGCTAACTGTTACAATTCTTCATTAAACTTCGGCTTGAATTTTATCTAGGCTCTTCGTTATCTTTTGCTTCCTTGGGCTTGCTCCATAGGCTCTCACTCCTTAGGCTTATTGAATATATTTAATTACTAATTCAAAAACTAAACGAACTAATTGAATTAAATTATATCAAATAAAATACCACCCAAGGTATATTTCTCGAAATTGATAAAATACTATCGAACTTATAATTAGGCCCATAGACACCATAATCACCCAAATACAAATAATGTACATGTCGTGCATTTTCATATATATCGTTATGCATGTCAATGGCAAATAAGTCAAGCATTATAATTTTAAATTATGTCCAGCCGTTAATTTGACAATCGACAATTTTAATCATTATAGAATAATCAAATTTAAAGACTCATTGAATTAAATTCAATACTCCCACTTAAATTTCGAATTCCATAATCCTAAAATTGTAGCCGTCCAATCATAACCCGAGCCACGGGCTATTGGACCAACCATCAAGCCATATTCAATTAAATATCAACCATATAAAATTAAATATGCATACAACATAAATAAAATCACATTTTATACACAATTAGATTAATCAAATTAATAATTTGTATAACGGACCAACCCAATTAAATTAACCCAAAAAATTTCAAAATGGGATTGGACCGAACCACTACGGATTTACTGCTCGGGCTCCACTCACACCGCCACCTGGATTGCCCTGTGGCAGTAGCCCTGGCTGGTGCGACTGTAGTCACATTGCCTGCGACCACCTACCGTGTAGCTGCTGCCTTACGGTAGTAGCCCACGACGGTGCTAGTTGTACTACCAAGCACCGGCAACACCGAATGGTGCCCTATCCCACCGGCTAGCATTATCGACTGGCTGGTCGTGGCTGCCTGCCTTGTGCTGTGTTCCGCAGTCCCATTTATATTTTTAATCAAAATAAAAATTCCAGCAATAAAAATACACCAAAAAATATTTCATTCATCCTGAAAAATAAAAAATGCATTATAGAATTAAATTAAATAACCTAATCTAGCATAACATGTATATAAAAATTAGAAATCTAATTTGGAAAAAAATATCAAAAACCCAATTCCTAAACATAAATCCTAAATCTTAAATTAATTTGATAGATTTATCAATTTAATTTGTAATGCCCCGTAATTATATGAAAGTATTTTTCTTATGTGTTTAATCTTTTTCAGGACTTTCTTTTATTTGATTTGATGTTAGTTAATATGCAAGTAAATGCATACATAGCCTAATGGTTGAAGTGTCCATCCTTTCCCTCTTAGTCATGGGTTCAAGCCTCCTAGGTTACATTTCTTTTA
>CAOJCR013145364.1:0-11761 GCA_948330485.1 Euphorbia neoarborescens | reverse complement strand
AACTAATAAAAATGATGCAAGGAAAAACAATCAATTAGTTTTATTTTTTTTGTAGCTTTTTGGATCCTAAACTTGAGGATTCTTCTAACACTTGAGAAGTCAAAATTCTCACAATGATGATTACCATTGAAAACACAGTAGTTACTCAACTACTTGCATTTGAGGTGCCTTAATAGTTGCAGGAGATACCGATCCGCATCCATCACAATGCATTACTAGGCTTTCACCCCGTTTCCCCACCAATGTGCTACGACCTGTAATTCTGATTCCGTTGTTTTAATTTCTGTGTTGTGTTTCGTTTTCCCATACATTCAATTGATCAATATATTACAGATTTGAGAGTGCTAAAATGCTACATTATATTTTGGGAGGAACGCTATATCGATACATAAAAAGATTTACATAATTGACACATTTTGAATTTTGATCATTGGATAATTCCCTTTTTTATTTTTTATTTTTTTTTTATGGAATTATCGAACGGTTGACATTCAAAATGTGTCAACTGTATAAATTTTTCATATATCAATATAGCGTCACTCATATTTTGATAATAATTTTAATATAACCGTAATCAATGTCAAAACAAATGATCATTCTGATGAGAATACATGTTGGATTCAACTTGTGCGGAAAGCAAAAGCATAAAATCCATTGACACTTGAACCATATAGTTATTCCAGGTTGGCTCTGTTCTTCTGCTACTAGAACGGTCCAAAGTCAAATCAACGTTGCTTTTTAGACTGGAACTAACAGAAATAGGATGTTCAATTACTGTGATATGAGAGCAAACAATGCCCAGGATTTATGTGGTTTGATTAATGAATATTATTAACCGACATGCAGAAACCTGAATTGACCTTCATTCTTCCAGAATATGATGGGATGGGTATCTAGTCTCATTCAAAGTTCCCACACCGACGCCAGAATTTTCAATCGTTTAATAAAAACCTGCACAAGAGAAAATAAAAACATAAAACAATTCATATATAATTGGTCGCATTGTTCAGAAAATCTATACTGATTTCAATTCAACTCAGTTATCTACTTTGAACTGAATATTTGAATAAAGAGAGATGATGTAAAATTTTATTTTTCTCAAATGAAAACTGCAGGAAAAAAGGTTACTTATCATATTCTATCATCAATTCCAGATTTTCTCCGCTATAGAAGTATTAAATGCATTCATAATAACAAAATAGAAAAGTACTCGAAACCTGAAAGTGATAGAATCAGGAAAAAAGGAAACTTTACTTAAGATGATGCCTCCTAGTGTGCTCAAAGATATATATCAACATGGGAAGACAGGTTCTGTGTTCTTTACTTAGAGCCCAGATAGTTTGCTTGCTGCTTCTTCCCTCCAAATTCATTGCAGTTTCAAGCCAAGATCAAAATAAGCTCGAGCGATTTCTATCTTCAGCTACAAGAATATCCAGTCGCTTCAGTTAATTAATATAAAAGAAAGAGTGAGGTAATAAGTTCTGAAATTTTAGGAGATCTAACAGACCTCAAAATGTTTGTTCATATACAGGAATCAGAATATTATGCAGAAGCTAATGACACCACCAAAACTCAACTTCTAACACGTGTAAGGCCATGGGATGCTGTACCATTAAATGAATACCATAAACTATATCCCTGAAATGGATCAGAGAAATGTACATTAACGTTGTATCATAGCAAGGCTACAGTCATTTGTTTTTAATGAATTGTTAGTTATTCGTAAGTGCGGGTGTGATTGAAAAGAGAGAAACAAGCGGACATCCATGAAAAATTGAAAAGCAACAGAGAAAAAAAATTCTCAAACAAATGAGTATAGAAAATATTGATGCAGGGCATAAAATGAAGCACTACTACCTTTTAATCCAGTTCCAGCATGGGCTTTTCTACCTTAGAGACTACTAATTTAAGCATGTTATATATATCTTCACTCTTTGGATGAGTCTGATCGCGAGAAACAAATGCTGAAACTTGATCCCTAACCTTAATCCAAGACCATCCTGGTTCCTTAATTATCCCTTTTATTCTCATTATCTTTCTTGAATTTGCTGCTTCCTGCATCCTCCCTTTGGCAGCATACAAGTTGGCTAGAGCAATGTGAGTCGATGCACAGTTAGGATCTAAATCGAGAATCTTCTCAGCAGCATGGATTCCACAATCAACATCACCCTTTTCCAGGCATGCTCTGAGAAGAGAAGACCAAACAACTTCATCACATTGAAATGGCATGCTTTTGATCATATTCTCAGCATCGCTTAATCGACCAGCCCGACACAGGAGATCAATCATGCAGCCATAGTGTTCTTTTGAAGGATTAATTTGGTATTCCTTAATCATTGAACTGAAGTAGTGGAAACCAAGATCAACTAATCCAGCGTGGCAGCAAGCGCTAAGAACTCCAATAAATGTCACGGGATCAGGTCTCAAACCCATGAGTGGAATCTTCTCAAACAAGTCAATAGCTTCTTGGCTGCATCCATTTTCTGCATATCCATTTACCATGGCTGTCAATGATATAATATCATCATCCTCTGCCTCATCCAGAATTTTAGAAGCTTCCTTGATATTACCGCATTTCGAATACATGTTAATTAATGCACTTCGAACCATTGCGGTTCTGTCTAACCCAAAAAGCAAGGCGTGGGCATGGAGTTGTTTCCCTTGCTCAAGAGTTGCCATACTTCCACAAACACTTAGTAAGCTAGCAAGAGTATATTCATTGAGTTTAGTTCCTTCCCCTGCCATCCATGACAAATACTCAAATGCTTCTTTCGCACGCCCTGCTTGAGAATAACCTGCAATTATGGTGCTCCATGAAACAACATCTCTACTATTCAATTCTTGGAACACCAAAGAAGCTGAAGTTATCAGTCCACATTTTGAATACATAGTCATTAAGGAATTAGACACCGGCAAGTAACTAATCCGACCTGAACATAACACATACGCGTGTAATTGCTCACCCCACCCAATTCGCCCAAGATTGGCGCAACTCGAAATGACGGATGAAAAAGTGAATCCATTAGGACGCACACCTAATTCTTGCATCCTTATAAATGCTCTAAGAGAATTTTCATCTTCGCCCGTTTGAGCATGTCTTGTTATGATCATCGTCCAGGAAACCACATCCCTTACAGTCATCTTTTCAAACAAATGTGAACCATAATCTAATTTTCCACATTTGTTGTACATAGTAGCAAGAGTGTTTGCCACAAATGAGCTTTCTTCAAGGCCTCTCTTCAATATTTGACAATGAATCTCTCTCCCACAATTCAAAGCATCCAAATTAGCACATGCCTTCAATGAAATCGCAAAGGTATGAGAGTCACATGCCACCTTTGATCTCCACATCTCAGCAAAATATTCCAAGCCTAACTTACTATGACTGGAATGAACAAGCCCTGTTATAACAGCAGTCCAAGAAACTACATTTCTTGTGCTCATCTCATTGAACACCATACAAGCTTGTTCAGTTTTACCAACTTTCATGTACATATCAAGAAGAGCACTTCCTACAAAAACCGAGTCTAAGAAATCAGTTTTTACCGAATATGAATGCAATGATTCGCCAAAACTCATATTCAAATTCAGCCCACAAACTTTAAGAGCAAGGCTGAGTACAAAGGGGTCCATACGGAGACCAGGCTGAACCCACATTTTTGAAAACAATGATAATGCCTCCGTGGGATTATCCTTAGCATATGCTGATATGATTGTGGTCCATGAAATTTCATCTCTGTATTGCATTTTATCAAACATTTGGTGAGCATCTTGCAAGCGGCCGGTTTTTACTAGATACTTCAATTCGCTATTAATTTGAACCATGTCCGTGAGACTCGGGAGTTGGGTTTTTAGCGAAAAGATATTTGGTGCTGAATATTCAACCAAGAGGTTAGCTATTGTGCATAATCTTCTGATATAACGTCCCACAGAGAAAGCCATGGTTCTATCAAACCAGGGTGGGTTTTTTTTCGATTTGGAACTAGGAGGCATGGCCGGGCATCGCTTTTGTCTAATAATACGTAAAAAGTACTATAAATTAATTACTTATATATTCAAAAAGTAAGCCCGTGTGGTCCTGTATACTGGCTCTGCTAGAGTTCTAGCGGCATCTAGAGTTTGAAAACCGTAGTGGTTTGAGAGCTCAGGTAGTCAGTGTGATCGACGATCAAAGGTGGCTAAAGAGAAATGGAGCTCCGACTAGAGAAGGGATTCAAGAATTTCGACTTGAATGCAGAAAGAAGAAAATATAGGGGAATATGTGGGTGAATATGTGGATGAAGAGGAAAGGCATTGTCTGGTAGGTAGGATTCTAACTAAGAAATCCCTAAATATCAAGAGTCTAGCTATGGTGCTATCGGGGCAATGGCGTATTCAAAGTGCAAGAAGGGGAAAATGGCAGGTTTGTGTGTGAATTCCAGAGCCGTAAAGTGCAGGACAGAATATTGAGGGAAGGGCCGTGACAGTTTGAGAGATATGTAGGCTTTGCTTGATACAAGGTTGCAGGTAGAATAATAAAGGGAAGAATAATGATAGGAAGATTTACAACCTTCAAAATCTACCATTTTAGTAGAGTGCAAAACTAATAAGGAAAAGTAAAAATTTTGAAGGTTTGCAAACTTCTTTTTATTTCTGCTAACATTAGAATCAAATAAGGGTTAATCTTCTTCTTTATTTTAAAAAACCTCCTCATATCCCCTCTCAAACAAATTCTTAGTGGTTCTTGCAGACATTCATGGACACGAGCAACCATCGAAAATTGCCCTAAAATACTGTCCGTTCTGGGTTCGAATATGATTTGTCGATTAACTAGAGAAATCAGAAGATGATAAGAGTAATTAGTGAGCGAATTGGAACGGTAATGCAAGTGGCAGAGGCTGATGCAATGGTAGTAGGTAAGTATGTTAGGGTTCAGATTAAAATTGATATCAACAAACCCTTAGGGCTTGCTTGGATGGAGTTTTTGAATGGTCAATAAAGGAAGGGAAGAAAATGAAAGGGTTAGGTTAGGAAAGATTTTTACCATTGCCGTGTTTGGGAGCAAATGAAAGGTTTATAGGGATTTATAAAGGATTAGATAAAAAATTATAAAATTAACCTTTTATTACTATAGAAGAATTGTCATTATCATTTATGTGAGGTTATTTTTGTCTTAATATTTTTAATCCCTCTCAACCCTCCAAATTTGTGGGTTGAAAATATGAAAAAAAAAAATTAACTTTTTCAACCCTTGAATGTCTTTATTAAAACCTGACCCCTCAATAGCTTTGTATCCAAATGAGGGTTGGCTTTAACCTTTCCATTACTAACCCCTCAAAAAACTCCATCCAAGAAGGCCCTTAATAAGAGGATTAGAGTTCGGAATAGTAGAGGGGATTTATTCTGGTGTAGCTTCAAGTACGAAAGATTGTTTAATTATTGTTATTGGTGTGGTATTCTGGGGCATAATTATGATGCCTGTGAAGAGAGGAGTGGAGAAGAGGAGCCCACAGATTGGCCTTATGGTCCGTCCTTACATGCATCCCCAGTGCATATGTAAGAATCGGTGGTGGGGGATTTTAAAAAGCAGAATAAGATGGGGAGCTGACTGTATGAAGATCAAGACAAAGAAGGAGGAGATAAATATTGGAGGAATGAAACTGCATCAGGAGGGCCTTATATGACTGGGATGACTAAGAAAAAGATTAATTTTCAAGACCCGATAGTTGAAAGAGATTATGTGACCAGAATAGCAATGGATTCGGTAGAGGCTGGGGATGAAACTAGTGGACAGGAGATGGGAAAGACAACAGAAGGGAAAGGAGACAAACCAATATATGAGAAGGACGTTGTTGAACACGAGCGTGATAATAGTGAGAAGGCTTGGGAAGGGGAGGTTGGATTAAGGGTGTTATCCCCATCTGATTCACAAATGAATACTGCTATGAGTGCGTGGAAATATAGAAATTTTAGAAGAAATCTTAAGGCAGTGGTTCGGGATAGGGAGAATGATGTTAGTAATAAGTTGGAAAAGTTAACAACAAAAAGAAAGGAAGTTGATGAGAATGTTAACCCAAATGTTGATACATCAGACGGAGCTGGGCCAGGGAAAAAGGTATGTATTCGGGAGGGTATTTGCATTGATTCAGAATCAACGGTGGTTGCTATGCAGCCCACCGGGAGTCATGAATTGCCTCAGTTGAAACGTCCAGGGAATGGGCAACCCTTGGACGTTTAGAGCATTAAGGCTCTTATTGAGCCAATATAGCCCAAGTGTAATGTATCTTATGGAAACTAGAATATGGGATAATGGAACTCGGTTGCTAAGAGATAATTTGCTCAGTATAACTGTTTTGTGGTGAACGCAAATTGATTTTACTTTGGAAGAAAGAAATTTAGGTACAATTGAAGGGTTCTCTGATCATTGTATTTATTTCGTTGTCCAGGCAATTGGAGGTGCACGATCATAGCGTGGGTTGGGCATTTATGGTTGGACGAATACTAGGCAGAAGCATTTAACTTGGGCAGTTATCAGGGAGTTTGCAATAAGGGGTGGCGAACTGTGGCTGTGCTTTGGGGATTTTAATGAAATCCTATCAGTTGAAGAAAAAATTGGAGGGAGATGCAATTATTTAAAATAGATGAAGGACTTCAGAGATTGCATTGACGAATGCAATCCAAGGGACCTCAATTTTCAAGGGGCTCTATATATGTGGGACAATAGCAGGTGGGGGATGAAAATGTCAAGGAAAGACTGGATAGGTTCCTTGAAAAAGTGGAGTTTGAGAACCTCTTTTTGAACTGCCAAGTAAGTCACCTCCCTAGAGTTGCATCGGATCACTGCCCTATATTCTTTGAGGGTATGAAAAATGATGATAAGGGTAGTAGAAGGAAGAGGTTGTTCATAGTTGAAGCCATGTGGACAAGGGATCCTAGGTGTAAGAACGTTGTGGAGAAAGCATGGGGCTCGCCACTAATAAATGAGAATGATATGGTCCGAAAAATATGTAGATGTGTGAAAGAGCTGCAGGAATGGAACTATTCAACATATGGGCATGTGTGACAGAACATCAATAGGAAGATGAAGGAAACGGAGGCTTTAAATGGACAAAATTATACCAAGATATAGAGTCCTTGAATAGATTAAGAAGGGAGATTAATGAGCTGCTAAAAAGGGAAGAAATTATGTGGAGACAGAGATCAAGGGTGGAATGGTTAAAAGAGGGGGATCGAAAACAAATTTCTTCCACCAGAAAGAGACTATCAGTAGAAGAACTAATTAGATTAGGAGACTCATGAATTCAGGAGGGGCTATCATGACAGATGAAGAGGGAATTGAGAAGGTGTTTGTTAGTTATTTCAGGGATCTATTTGATTCTACATGCCCAGTTGGTATTGAAGAGGTCCTGGCATTAGTGGAAAGCAGAATTTTAGAAGAGGATAGGGAGGATCTCTTGACACCAATTACAGAGGAGGAGATCATGAATGCTTTAAAGCAAATGCACCCGACTAAAGCACCTGGGCCAGACAGTATGTCTCTAATCTTCTATCAAAACTATTGGAATATTATTAGCAGTGATGTTTGCAAGATAGTTACTTCCATATTAAATAAATGTGCCATGTCTAAGGACTTAAACTATACTTTTGTGATTTTAATACCAAAAAGTGCATCACCTATTAGTATGGCAGACTTCAGACCTATTAGTTTATGTAATGTGATTTACAAAATTGTGTCAAAATTTATTACCAATAGATTTAAAATGGTACTGTCCAAGGTCATTAGTGAATATCAAAGTGCTTTTGTCAAGGGGAGGCTTATTACTGATAATGTAATAATAGCATTTGAGATTTTTGACTCCATGAGGAAAAGAATGAAAGGGAAGAAGGGTTATTTTGCTTTGAAAATTGATATGAGCAAGGCCTACGATAGAGTAGAATGGCCTTTTATTAAGGCTATACTGGGTAGAATGGGGTTCCCTGATTTATTTATTCAGCGTGTCATGATGTATGTACCCATTGCAACTCTCTCTTTGTTTTTTATTAATGGACATCCTAAAGGGTTTGTAACTCCTTCGAGGGGTTTGAGGCAGGGTGACCGGCTATATATCACCATGTTTAATATGTGATATCACCTTTTTTATTTTTATATGTGTTGAAGCTCTTTCATGTTTAATTAAAAAAAGGAGAGTCAGGGGGACATCCATGGGGTTAAAGTTAACAAAAGGAGTCCGTTAATTTCCCGTCTATTATTTGCAAATGATGCTATTATTATGGGAAGAGCCAATAATAAAGAAAGTGAGAACCTGAAATTGGTGTTGGAAAAATAAGAAAAGGTGTCAGGACAATGTATTAATTTTGATAAATCAGCAGTATTATTTAGCTCAGGGGTAAGCCAGATAGATAGACATATAGTAGTGAATGCCTTAGGGGTGCAAGAAGTGTCCCATGTTAGCAAATATCTAGGGCTTCCTAAGTTAGTTGGCAAATCCAAAAATTTTGTTTTTGGATTCATTAAAAGCCGGCTCAGGGATAGAATTCAAGGGTAGCAGAATAGACTGTTGTTAAGGGCGGGAAAAGAGGTTTTAGTTAATTCAGTAGCACAAGCATTACGTCAATATGTCATGGGATTTTTCATATTACTTGAATCCTTATGCTTACAGTTACAGAGAACCATAAGTAACTTCTGGTGGACATCAAACATAAGTACTGTTGTTTTACATGTCCAAATCAATCAAAAGAAAAGGAACAGAGAGAGGCTATGCAGCTAAGATTAATCCTCCTCACTGATTTCACTCAATATGCTAAAAAATACGAAGGTGGAAATAAAACACTCTCAATCAAGACAAAGCATGCATCACATAGCGAACAGACTTTAATCTCGGTGCAGTTATTGACAAAGAGAAGCAAAATCAGAGAAACTAATTGACTTGTAACGTTCTGAAGGTAAAGTTAGGGTATGATGGAAGTCTTTTAGGTTTACAACTCCCTTATTTATACTAAACACAGAAACTAGCAAATTCTAGGTATATAGAACAAGATGGAATTGCATCACTTTTTCTGAATAACATAACAAACAAACAACTCTATTTTGCAAACTATGACAGAAAAGAATCATAGGAAGGAAAGAACATCACAAGAGCAAACAAGTACTAACAAGACTAATCCGAGCATAAAAATAGAGAAATCTGGATTAGGATAGATCACAAGAAGTAACCATGGGAGTTTAGTTCCTTTAAAAATATTTCGGAACGAATTCATGAGTTTAAACAATAATATCCCAGAAAAGTAGTCCATTAATTAAATAGTTGGAACCTACCCCACACTTATATCAGACTTAGTTGCTTATTTAAACACGGAATAATACAATTATGTTTTTCTTTTCTTTTTCTCTTTTTTTCTTTTTTTTATTTGTTTTATAGTGTGCAATTATTTTTGGAATATGATAGTGACAACCCAGAATTACTAGACTTGAAGTGCGGAATCATTATTAAGTATAAAATAAAGGAGAGGGCGGGTCCAAGGGGAATCAAAGTGAAGAGAATTTGGCTTTATAGCTGTAAGGCTTTTGCCTTGTAATGTGGCTTTCGAAGAACAAGCTACAGCTCAAATTAGGGTTCTAGGGGTTAGTTTGTGTGTTGGGTTCAAAGGGCTTAAAGTGAAAAGAATTGTGATAGGCGTGTGTGAACGTGTGGCAAATCCTAAGGGTCTCCACATTCCAAGCTCTACTTGTGTCAAGTGCAAGAATACACCGAGTTCTATGATCTACTCTAAAAAAAAGAATAGAACCGAGGTGAAATGGTCCATCTAGCTAAAAAAAGTCCTCACTTTATAGCATAAGAGAGTTATATTGTGTTTTTAGTCGCTCTACTCTTTCATTATTCCTAACCACTATTTCAGTTCAAGCATGGAAACAACAGTAAATGATCGAACTGCTATAGATTACTACCCTTATTTGTTTCATGCAAAACATTGTTCAAAAATGGCTAACACGCATAAACAGGCTAATTCCCAGCATACTTAGTTCAGAATTTCAAGTTTTCTTCTTCAAAAACAAACAACGAAGTTCAATTTCGGGTTTAGATAAACAATCATGAAGTCCACATATCAGAACAATTTTCCTATTCGTTCAGCATTCAACACACAAATTACACATACCAACACACAAAACATGGGAACCTAAATCAAAACATACTAAACTAACATGCAAACTCAACATAATAAAAACAAAATCGAAGCGCATGCAATTAGATTGCACTTACTCCCAAAAGTGCGATGGAAGAAGTACAAAATAAGTGTAGAGGGCGTAAGAAAGGAAAGAGGGAACTCACTGATGGTCCATCGAGAGAGGAGGAGGATGAAGAGGAAAAATGGCAAAGGAAAATATAATTAAAATAAATTAGGTTTTTTTTAATGTGTTCCTTACCTCAACTTCTGCATCGACTCAGATCCTTATCCCATGCAATTGACTCCTACGAACTAAGCAAAACCAAACACACAAACAAAACTTGCACAAACTCATAAATAATTCACAACTTACAATGCTATATTTATAGTCGGAATAGCTCAACTTTCTTGTTAGTATAGGCGAGTAAAGGTCAGCCTTTGTCCAAAAAGGTCCTATACATCCAGCAAGTTAGGCTTGACCCTTCATTCTTGTGACCAGTCCAATTGGAAGCTCCTTGATGTCTTTTCCCCGCTTCTAGTAGCTTGTCCTCTTGATTACCTGCCCAAAGAGATGAAACTATTATAGGTAAGTCATTGGGTTTTTGAAGGAAAACATCTAAAAAATTAAGTAAAAGAGTTTTTGGTTCCAAATTTGGAGTATCATCCACTGATGATTTTAGCACTGGGTTGACATCTATCTCGAGACCGTCAAACACACTCTTTGCCCAAGAGCAATCCACAACCGGTGCCCCAGCACCCTTATCATCTTTGAGCCTTTTCCCTTCACTGTTCTTGCTATACCTGCAAAAAGTCTCTTTCATATAATCAATAATAGGGCAATATGACAAGAAAACTACCTTCTACCGATTCAGCAAATTTCTGTTCCAGCTTCTTCTTTAGCTCCCTTAATGGATAAGGCAGTTTAGGTATATGTGCCTTAACCAGAACAGAAACTTTCTTCTCAATTTCCACACTAGGAAGAGGGATAAAACCTGAGTCAGGGTTGCTTACCCCTCCCGACTCGTTACTTACCTTAACAGGAGAAGGTTGGATGCCATCATTAGAAGATGTACTCTCCTCCTGCTTTCCACTTAGTAATTGAATGAGTTATCTCCCATAGGTACTCCTCCAAAATTGGTTCGGTAGTACTAGGGAGACTGCTTTGGGGACGCTCCTATTTTTCCCTACGTAGATGAGCAACCTGTTTTCTCAAATCTCTACAGTTGGCCTCATTATCAGCTAATAATCTAGATAAATTATCAGCCATTTTAGTTGAAATTTCTTTTAATAAAAATAACACCATATCGTCTTGCTTCTGAGGAGGCGGCTGCTGTAGAGGTTGGTTGTATTGATGCATTGGGGAATTACTAAACCCCTGGTTATAATGCTCATACGGAAAATTGAAAGAAGGGTCTAGCACATTTGGATTATTTTCATAAAAAAATTGGGGTACTGAATTCTTCTCCCATAATTATCACTATTATTATGATAAGCTGAATTATAGAAGTTTTGAGTATCATACCTGTGATTACCTCCTACATAGCTTATCATTCGGATCACCCAATCTATATTCCTGACTTGGATGGTCTCCGCCACAAGTTACACCCATCAACGGTTG
>CAOJCR013143275.1:0-15991 GCA_948330485.1 Euphorbia neoarborescens | reverse complement strand
CAGGAAAAAGTGGATGATATGGCAGATAGACTTAAAGAAGAAGAAGAAATTGCTGAAGCCAAAAGAAGGGCCGAGGAGGACAAATTACAACAGACAGATGCATCACTGCTTCCAGCTGATCATGTCACAAATGGAAATGAGAAGAAAGATTCATCCGAGGAAGCAAATATGGAGATCAAAGATAGGGCTCCTGAGCATGACGAAGAAGGTAATTCTAGTGATAAACTGAACATATTAACTATTTATTTTCTGTTTTTACATTAATTTACTTTTTACAAGCTACTTAGTTTCCTCCTGAATTTTATGATGGGCATTCTAGCTGAAGAATAAAATGAATGAAAAAACTGTTTGAATGTGTATATGCACATACTTTTTCTATTGGTTGAACTTGTTTATGACTGACTGACAGGAGATGAGGTTTTACAAAATGGTACTGCTGATGAATCAACTGCAACATCACTGGCTGAGTCTGATGTACGGCACAGTGATAATGCCCCCATAAGAAAATTGGGCTTTGGTCTAGTTGGGTCTGGCAAACGAGCTGCAGTTCCTTCAGTTTTCCATGAAGAGGATGATGATGATGCAAGCAAGGACAAAAAGATGAGGCCACTGGTTCCCATTGATTATTCAACTGAGGAGCTGCAGGCCGTTCAATCTACTGTTTCTGGTGCACAACCACCAAATCTCGCTGCTGCTGCAGAATTTGCAAAGCGTATCTCTTCTGTTACTCCAAAAGAAGAGAAACCTGATACAGAAAGGGAAAGAAGTAGACGTTCTCATGATAGGTCAAGCCAGCGGGAGAGGGACAGAAATGGTGATGATGATGATAATAGGATGAAAGATGAAAAGGATAAGATTCTTGAACGAGACAGGAATCGGGAACATGGGTTGGACAAAGTAAGAACACCAGACAAACAGAAACTCTTGGATGCAAAGCAGTTGATTGATATGATTCCAAAGACAAAGGATGAACTATTCTTGTATGAGATAAATTGGGTGGTGTATGACAAGGTAAGAATTTTTACTTGATCTTTCTCTTGTTTCATATGCTTCCCAAGTTTATTTAACAATTTTTTTATTTGGCATCGGTTTTATGATGTGGACGTTTTTAACAGCTGTTTGCGCTGAAAAAATTAAATGAAAATGATTAATGCCCCCGCCACTGATTGCTCCGAGTGCAATTGTTATTTGCACATAATATATAGAATTTGCCTTCATTCTGAAAAGGCATAATTTGGCATATAAATTATTGAGGCTGTGGAGTTGCCTCAGTACTGTTTATTTGCCAGAAACAGTTTATTCAGCTGTTTACTGCACGTAGGCTAAAAAGATTTCGAAGCCAAAGATTAGGTTAACCAAAACCAATAGACTACTTTATTTGTTTTCTGTATTTTTTTTTTTTTTTCCATTTTTTTTTCTGTCAGTTGACGGAAATTATATATATACATACATAGTTCAGCTTTTAATTCAAACCCCAAGCGTCATTTTTGAGGACTGTTTTTTTCTATTAATTATGAAACCCCTTTTGCAAAAGAGGAAAATGCATGGTGTGTATGTCTAACTCCGTTATGTTCTTTATCTGTTTATTGTTGCATTTAGGGAGGATCTTCATCAAATGATATTCAAACTGCAATGATTATGGTACCTATATATTTATACCAATTGTTTGATGTTTGATCCTGAAAGTATTAAGATGATGGCTAGTTGGTGTGCCTCAGCGGTTATATTTTTCTTTGCTTTAGCATTTCATGGATTTTCTTGAT
The DNA here is from genome assembly GCA_948330485.1 of Euphorbia neoarborescens. NCBI lineage: Eukaryota > Viridiplantae > Streptophyta > Magnoliopsida > Malpighiales > Euphorbiaceae > Euphorbia > Euphorbia neoarborescens. The sequence continues at coordinate 14,228 of CAOJCR013143275.1, read as the reverse complement.
GCTTCTAGTTGCTTAAAGTGAGCTGACACTCCCTGTTTTTTCTTCTGTTCTAAGTTAATGTTTTTCCGTTCTTCCTTGCAGCATGAGCTTCATGAGAGAATGAGACCTTGGATTTCAAAGAAGATCACAGAATTTTTGGGAGAGGAAGAAGCCACATTGGTAGATTATATTGTATCAAGCACTCAAGAACACGTGAAAGCATCGCAAATGCTGGAGATGCTTCAGTCTATATTAGATGACGAAGCCGAAATGTTTGTGCTCAAGATGTGGAGGATGCTTATTTTTGAAATTAAGAAGGTAGAAACTGGTCTTGCTTTGAGGTCTAAAGCATGAAAGATGGCAATGCATTTTCTTTTTCAGGGTAGCGATGAAACGTATATGTACTTGTGCTATTAGTGCCGTAATTTTTCAGTAGATCTATCTATTGTAGAGTTAAAGCACAGATTACAGTCAAAGTTGTGTCAATGCATTTCATCATAAATTGCTTTGAAGTGCATTTCTTGTCAACTTCAGAAATTTTATAAACATTGCACCTATTGAGCTCATCTTGTATTGATTCTCGAAGAAAACTAAAATTAATTGAGATAAAGTGACGGAATTGAGGGTTATATCTAGTGTTTTTCTTACTCTGAGGAAGCATTTTTGTTTCTTATTTTAGTATTGCCAATTAAAAATTGTATTCTATATGAGATGGGGGATGTGACCCAATGAAAAATAGAGCATCTACGGATTGCTGATCCTTATATGTGCATCCGAGCATGAGACTATTTTCGCGTCTGCGAGGAGGAACGAGACCAGAAAACACAGGTCACTTCACCTTCTGACGCGACTGTGAACAGGAAAAGAGACCATCTGTCCCTTGTCTTTTGCGTTTGTTTCTTAACAAATTATGGGATGAGATCATTACAGGTGAATACCTTTCAATCTTGTTATCTCGTGTTTTTTTTTTTTTTTTTTTTAATTGCCATTCAATATTGCATCTCGACTATCTGTTAAATCCGGAAGGTCAGGCCAAATTGTTAGTAATGATTTGATAAGACATTCTCACAGAGAATATGGATTAGGATTCAAACGCAGATGAAATAACATTGAAGGCAAGGATGAAAAAAAGGCAACTGACTGGAACCAGACAATCTCGACCCCATATGAAGGAAGCTCTTCTTAACATAGAGCCTCAATCGGCTCAGAAGCAGGCAAGCAAGCAACCAACAAAACATTTCATGTCCTGAGAGAGGAAGCCGTCGATTATGGCATGATAATACGATTTACAGAAAATCTACCCTGCTGCATTTAGAGCATATATATCATGATTGTATCGAATATACAAACAACATGACATAGTTATATGAATGGCCCGAATCTACACCCCTAAGAAAGTCTATCCATGCCTCGCAAAAACTGACTTGAAACCTAAAATGCCCCCTAGTTCATACCTCTAGGACCTGCTAAATAACCTGCTCCTGACCTACCTTCTCTTTTGTACAACACATTTTCCAGGGACTCTTAACATTTTGATCTAGCAAATAGCTTGTAAATCTAGCAGAAAAGCGGCATGCTCTGGTTCCATAAATCCCAGGAGGGTGTTCATACCGACTCCTCAAAATTGTAACACCAATTCCTGAATAACCATCCCTTGCAACAATGAATGGACCTACTGTCAGCATCAATCTAATCTCAGTTATATTTTATGCTATTAGAATTCGCCACGCGGTCGAACAAAAGTAATGCTCCAGCGTAACAGATGAGTAAACCAGAACTGATTTCTCGCTACTCTGCGAGACCACGATAGGCGAGACATATAACAAATGAATGAAATCAATTATACATGTAAAGATTTCATACATAACTTGCCCCTTTTTTTTATCTTTTCTACTAGACTACAACAATCCCTCTTCAAAAGAGGACTGCGGTTCTAAATCGTTGGATGCGAAAACTGTGTACACCGAACCATATAGCCTCGCCTCCCATATCCAGTATCTGAATTGGTAAGCAGGCAAACTAAATATATAAAAATTTCAAGCAGGTGAAAAAGTCAATTCAGGCATCACTCTGCCGATACTCATCGGCAGTCAGCCAGTCAGCTCATAAGAAACGCAGCTTCAAAGTTAGACCAATTCAAACTCCGAATTCACTAGATAGAGATTCCTAACTTCTTTATCTTCGTCATCCTGAATATTTTCTTTTCTTACCTGGTCTGCCTTGTGGTTTGCCGTTGTCAGTTGGACCCACATTACGAGCCTTTGGAGCTGGCTCGTTGTATGCCTTCGGAATTGTAGTATCTGCGCGGGCAGAAGAATTTTCACGTGACTTGTTACTGACTACTGCAATTTCTTCACGAGATAACGGACAAGGCTTCTCATAAATAATGGCAGCGTCCAAAGTATATATTCTAAGGGCAAGCGAGGAAATGGTAGCAATCTTCGCAGCAGCAGAAATTGAGGACCAGTACCACCATTCATTTTTCATGTACTCCGTCTTGATCATGTTTTCAAAGACAATAGTAGCTTGTACCATCTGAAAAATCAAGCAAAAAGCGATAAACAACACATGAAAACCTATGCGAATTCGAGGGAAAGGAACAAAAACGGTCCATAAGCAAAAAAGGAAAGCAAATGAACTCGAAAAACGAAAAGTTTCCAATTCACTTTCAATGGTCAAGCCAAATAAAGGCGAATACAAATAATTTCTAGAGAAAATTAATGCAAACGAGCCTCGCTAAAACAAGACTCCGTCTTCGATTATACCCTATTTCCTCACATGGGTTCCGAAAAGGGTAAATGGCATATGCTAGTTTTATCTTTTCCAAATCAATTTTCCTTTCATCATGATCTCTTTACTTATATGTGACATCATCTTCAATATACTTCCTTTGTCGAGATTGCGATTTGTATGACCGTACAACAGTTGCAAAAAGCTGTATCTATTTTTTGGTGAACCTCATTCAAGATTTAGTTCATCAATAACATGTGAGATTAATCATAAATGTTGAAGTTTTCATAGCAGATAATCAGATATGACCAAGTAAAACTAAAGGCATGTCATATGGTGTTATTTATCCACCGATGATCATCGTATGCTTGTGTATTCACACGGGTACGAAAAATTGAAAGGGCGATTTATCGTCTAGAAATCCCCAATAAACTTGGAAAAGTTTACGTGTTACTTTAAAAAGCAGCGCTAAAATGGGGTCTATTCAAAGGCCTTTACCGAGCTCGTGAACTTTTCTAATGCTAGATTTAACATGAGACGCAGTACATAAAGAAACAATAGTCTAACCTCAAATGTTGACTCGGCAGCTTTCAGGAATGCTCTCCAGGTACATCGGCTTTCTGTGTTAGCCCTTGACGATTTTATTGCTGCTTCGGGGAGGGCTGCTTCCATATCGAGTAAACAGATCTTGAGCTGCCTAAGAATTTGAGCCCCTCTCCCCACGAGAGGTCTCAAGGAGGAGTCTCGGATTACGGAAACATCATTTCCTGGTCTTGAATAGCTGAGCATTAACCAGGATTGATCCGATGATCTCTGGATTTCTTCTAATTCTTTGTATAACTTAAGTGCACGAGAAGTCTTATTTGATCTGATTCTCTTTGCATGTCTCTTACTGGTCATAATCCCCTTAGGCACAGCACTCTGTGACGAATTATCTCCGCTCCGATCAGTCTGGCTTACATCATCTTTCCCGAGCTTTAATGCAGGATCGGTAAGATAATGAGATGCAGATGGTACCAAAGATGGAATTCCATTTGAACCGAGAAGTCCGATTTCCTTTACTGACTCCTTGTTAGAGCTCTCAGTGACAAACTCGGCACATATCTTCTCAACGTTGAAAGGGGTTGTCATATTATTTGAAGACCCGGCCAACCCATGTTGAATTTCACGCCTAGCATTATCGAAGTTGCATTTTCTCGTGTTGCTAGACGTGGCTCTCTGTTCATTCTTCACGACTCCTTTACGTTTTGAGACATCGCCCATCGCTTTGCTTCTATGAGCATAAGAACTACACTTTCCATCGTTGTGGCCATTGATTTCATGCCTGGTAGAAAATGACCAGTGGCACGAGTGGCAATGATGGCGAGAGGGCCATATGGGTTCTAGACACTTACACCGCCACATTCTTTCACCAAAAGTGACTTCCTCGTGTCCCCACTTCACTAAGACAGCGAAGTCCAATTCTAAGCAAGGACCATAGTTCTTCTCCAGTGCCATCAATGCTCGGGTCTTGAGTGAATTCGGTATCGCATTCTTCTCAAGAGTCATCGGCATTGAAGTTAGTTGGTTATTGCTAGTGTAGGCCAGCCAGTGCATAAGAGACTCAATCAACTCTTTTTGCACCGGGTCATTATCCCTCAACCATTTAATAAGTCGTTCTATTTCGGCTTTAGACTGATGAAAATAGATTTCAGAAGCCACCGGAATTCTGCTAGTTATCTCGCGGTCTTCAAAAATGTTTGGGATAGCCGCATCAACAACCACTGATGGAGATGAACCTGGCCTGGAAACGATCCAATATAATCGACCTGAAGAGTCCTTCCCTAAAAGATCCTTTCTAATAGATATCTCAAGTGACTGTAACTCCAGACTCGCAATTGAATCCCGCAATACAGAGATCTTATTCTTGACGAGAATGTACTCTTGGTTATTGGATTGTAACTCAGTCACATCAGCCCGATTTCCTTGAAAATCCTCCGAATCTACCGATGATGAAACAATTCCAGATACGACACCGGTATTTGCTTTTAACACTTTCTCAGCAAGGAAATCTTCTCTAAGCTTTAGGTTACTCCGTTCTGTCGATAGCGAGCAGAGTTTCTGCTGTAAATCGCTGGATGCTGAGGCACACCGATCCAGGTTTTCACGAACGCTAGACGAGTTCAGCACCTCGTCACCCAATAATTTAAGAAGGCATATCCTCTGAAAAAAAAAAAGAATGAATGCATTTTAAATTAAAATTGTGTTCACAGTTATATGTAACGGTTCCAAATGTACTTGTCAAAGACATCAAGAACTCGAAGATAATATACGGGCCAGAGACAGACCTCATCGACACTGTATTCCCAGTAATCCTTCAATTCCATTGTCCTAATCAACTGGGCAAGAGACTCCATAATACCATAAGTGAATTCTCCTCTGGGTCTTTGTTTCCTGTTCTTGGCATCCCGAGTGCTCATCTCGCAAGGGGGACAAAACCAATTCCCATCAGGTACCTCTTTTAGGGGAGGATCTAAGCAGTAAGTGTGATAACCGGAATCACATTTATCACACAATAAGACGCTATCATCGTCCTTGTCAAGTCCACAAACTTTGCAGAATCTATCCTCCCAAGGAGCTCGGGGAATCACACTTCCCTGCATGAAAAGACTCTCGATGTCGTTCTTTATTTCTGGTTTTAAGCATTCATATCCCTTCAGCTGTTCAACCAATGTGTGAACCTGCAACGATTTTCCTCCGTATCAAAGCAAAAAAGATGACGTTTCTGGGAATGCACATACTGAGGTGAATTCGGGAAAGAAAGAAGTTTGCAAACCTCTTTTTCGTAAAGTGTCTCAAACTTTTGTGATAAAGTCTCCGCCAAACCCAATAAATTTGCCTGATCTGCATGTGCTTTACGTATATGATTCCATACCTGTCAATAGAAATAAAAGTGCATGCTTTCTACCTCAATCAACCCGATAACGTTAAACATAAGCATTTTGCTTTCTGAAAGCCGTGTCTGAATCAGGCGGGCATTCTAATTTCACAAAGGTACGGGATGAGCTGCACAGTTTCAATTAACATAGCAAAGTATTACTATCTTATGTTTAGAATTCAATAATAGAGATGTTACCTCGCGAACATCCTCTACGAAAGCTTCATGGGATCCTCCATAAGTCCCATAAGATAATCTCAGATCGATGGTTCTGAAGTCCAGAGGACGAGACACCATAGCAGGGAATCCAAGTAATCCTTCGACGTGATTATCCGATGTATTAAGAAGTGTGCTTCCAAGCAAATTGCAGAAAACCTTTTCTTCATCTTCGGCAGCAGCACACCTAAGCACTTTTCGACACTGTCTCATTATTGTGTCGGACAAAATCACACACTTTCCTTTTCTCTTCCTAGCCCCTTTTGACTGCGGGGTTTCACCGCACACCTTTTCCAATAATGAAATCACTGTTCTCTGTAATGAATCATGAAAGGAAACAAAAAAAGTTGAAGACAGTTTCTAATAATGTCGAAAGATTTCTATTTTAACATCTTGAAATTTACCAGTAAAAGCTACTTACAGAATAAGTATGGAAATGTTATAAATACCTTGGTCGGTCCTGAAGCATTTCCCTTGTAAACTCCTTTGCTGATTGAATATTCTAAAGTCTTTACTGCCCAATCTGGAGGGTTTAGAGCCAAAGCACCGTAAACACAGTTTCGAATCTTAGCTCCTACGTTTGTCGGTAGCGTTTTTACATCATATAGAGCTTTTGCCCACTCGGGAACTTCAGCATCATCCACTTTGGCTTTTTTGCTCAAACCAGAGTCATTGAGCTCCACATTCAGGTTGTCATCAATACACTTCAATGGAGCAAAAATCTGCTTCGAAGCCTCTGCAAGAAGCTGATAATTAGAAAAGTTAGCGCACAGTTATCCGATACACTAATGAGTGCACCAGAATTCTACAGAAACAGACAAATCGAAACAATGAGTTACATTTGTGCGGCCGTAATATGTAGAGAACATAACATTATTATGACCTATCAGTCAAACTAGTTCATCGACCACGAAAGAAAATGACCGTTTTTGCTCTATATTACCATCTGCACCATGACTATCAACACCGGACTGAGTTATCATTCATTAAATTCAGTTAGTTGTTTATATTCCTAGACACCCGAATATGCTACGATTTTGACAATGTGTTAGAAACACGTGCTCATGCCAGTGTTTAACACGTGGATAAAATTGCAGCGTATTCCGGTGTCAAAGAATATAAGAATCTAACCGAACTTAATGAATGATAAAGGGCGCGCATTGGGCCTATCCGCAAATGGTAGCTAGATCGACTCTATGATGAATATGCAACTAAAAAGGAAACAGGCCTCATAACACACATTGGGCCTACTAGTTTTCGGTATTCAAGATCCAATGAATATTGAATATAGAACAAAATAGGAAACAACTATGAATATAAACATATAACCGATTTAGTGAATGATCACAACTGCACATTGGGCCTATCAGAAAACAGATCTGGTAACATAAATTGGGCCAACAGGCGAATGATATCGAATATAGAACAAAATAGGAAACAGCTACGAATGTCAACATCTAGCCAGATTCAATGACTGATAACAAACGCGTGTTGGGCCTATCAGAAAATGGCAATCTTGATAGTGAATATAATACTAAAAAGGAAACAGACCCCGTAACGTACATTGGGCCGATTGGTGAAAAAGAATAGATCCACCAATTATTAAATATCGAGCAAAATAGCGAACAGAACCTGAAACATAACTAGCTCGCAGTTTTGCTACGATTTCCAAAATTGGTGATTTCATATACCATATATCATATCTTAATACTTGAATACTCACAAATAAGCAGAAAAAGAAAGATTCTAGACATTAAATTTGAAGAACAAAATTGCAAAACATAGATCTTAAAATATATAAGAAGATGAGCAAAGCCAGTTCGACAACTAACTAAATTTTGTGATGTCAAAACTTCCAACTATCTAAATTTATGTTAAAATGCATGCAATCAGTTGTTTTCAACTACATCTCCAATCATTTAATAGGATATTCTAAAATTTTGAAATGTCAAACAAGTCTCGACGTAAAACTTAAAAAAATGTTCATATAATCACAATTGGGCCGTCTATTTCTATCGCATCCATACTCTAGAATTGAACCATAAGCACACTGCATTCAAAACATTTTAGGAAGGGACTATAAACTTTCCAAACATTCAAGAAAAATCAGAAAATATAGGACGGTACAGAATTTGACAACACTTTGAATACCAATAAATTGAGACTGAATTATATGAGTGGGAACAGTTTGGACAGGCAAATGATACGAGGCACATGAAAATCTTAAAATTTTCTTTCAAATGTTTTGATAAGCAGCCTAGACATCAATTTTCAACTAGAATTTTCTAAACAGTTAATTTCTAGTTGCCTTTTAGCATTGGAAATGGTTTGTATAGAATAAAAAAGGATGATTAGAACGTAACAATAGACCCCTCGTCATTCCTAAATATGGTCGAGGGAAAAGATAATTTTTACGCACCGATATACATGCAAAAACATAGATTAAAGGTATATAATTTAAAAAGATCCATATTTTTGTCCTAAAATATAATTAAGGATATATAACTTAAAAAAATAAAAAATAGAAAAGATCAATGTCTGAAATATTTTTTCCTAATATACTTTAGCAATTGGAGAAACCCGATTTGAGAATTCGTTAGGAAGTGCTATTTGGAGTTGACCTTTAAGACATAACAAACAATGCAATATTTCATGCCAATGCTTGCAATCAAACATCACAGAACTAATAGTGTAAACATTGCTATATCATAGATCACGAAACAAAAACATCACTATAGTAAGACTAGGAAATGAAAGCCAATCTACCAGTTCATCAGCTTCCATTACAGCTACTCGAGGAAGAGGACCGTAAAGAGCCCCACTATCTCCTTGTAAACAATGGAACACTTTGTGGCTGTTATGGCTAGCAGCCTCTGGAGAGTCGAGATTAAGATCCCTGGATGAGATGATTAAACAACATCTTCGAGCCAATTCAGGCCACGTAAGTTCGTTCAACGGAACTAAATCAAGCATTGGCTTTACAGACAAAGTCAAGTTATCTGCTACTTTTTTCTTTTTATTTTTTAAGTCAGGCTCCCCGCTTTCAAGTCTATGGTCTTCAGAAACAGCCAAGTCGGACTGCAGCTCTTCCAATAGTATCTTTAGTAGTGAGCAATGAATCTTGAACAGAGTTTCTCCAGCGCAGCCGCTATAGGTTGAAGCTTGTCTCGATGTAGTACCTTCTTCCAATGTTTCCATTTCTTTTGCAATTGACGCGTCTCGATTCAGCCCACTAGACGATGAACCATAACTACTCTTGAGATTACAGGAATCAGAGTCGATAAGTTTCTCTTCAAGTTCCTCAAATGATAAAGTTTTCTCTAGTCCCAAAACTTCAGAGAATCGCCAGAGCAACTCCCATGACTAAACAGATAAAAAAACTATTAGAACTTCAAAAGCATTAGGTTAGTTCTTCGAATAAAAGACAATAACATTTTCCATACCTGAAGAACATCACCAACTAAAGCCGGAGGAAGCTTTGCGCCCAATGGCTTGCCGGGGGGAGACGAGCCCTTTACGAGTTTCATCTCAAGGCCTGTACAATTTATTTCCTTCTCGCCTTGTGGATCATTTCCCATTTTCGCCATAAGAAAACCGTTTCCAACTGTCTGTAATTTTGACTTATCTGTTCGGCTATTCAGAACAATATAATCAGAAAAGGAATGAACCCCGGGAAGCTGCTCTATCAATTCCTGCACAAAATCAATATCTAGTCCAAACCTATCCTGGCTTAACCACTTAACCAGGGCTTCACAGGTCCTGGAAAGTTCCTCATTGCTTTCGACATGACGGGGTACGTCAAATGGGCCAGACATATGGCAAAACTTGGATAGTGAATCTGTTGATTCCATAGTTTCCACACTGTCATAGATAATGCAAGATGAGCACCACTGATATGCATGCCTACAAGAAAATTCACGTCTACCGTTATGTCTATGCATTTCACGTAAAAGATGCACCAGCTTCTCAGACACCATCTTCCATACTGAAGATGATGATTTACCTTCCACCAGAAATTCACCAATACCATCACCTAATCTTATACTGTTACATACAGGTTCCCCTAGATTTTTCGGCGCACAACAAGAAGGTTTCGGTAAACCACCAGTCGGTTGAAAATTAGAGACTTCATTTGAAGCAGTTCCACCTTCCAAAACATTAAAATCCAGGTGTGGAGGGATGTCATCTGAGAATATCATCTGAGCATTTACATCCTCGTAACCGTTGATGCCAAATGTACTTTCGGGTTTTTTATTTTCTGTGCTAATGCTTGGCCTTGACAGGATTGTTGACCCAGTAGGGATTGACTGAGCAGTGCATGGATAACGTTGAACTTTAAAAACCGGACCGTGGTCACCGCCCTCTGAGACATCACATACAAAAAATGATCCCGTAATCTTGTCATGCCAACTGGATTTGTAACCTACAGGCCATATCTGGTTAGCACAATGATAGGATGATCGCAGGTCAACCTCCCCCAACGAAAGAACAAAAAAATCTGCAAACTGCACGGGGAATCCGTCCTGGAACAGAGTTTTAACAGAATTTACTCCTAAGTCGTCAATGAAAGCTAGATAACAAATTGAAATAAAACCAATATGCATGTTTGCACGAGTGTGTGCTCCTGTGTGAGAGAGATGCAGTTGACTCACCTTGTAATGAGAAGAGTCATATATACCAGTTGGTACAGCATTGTTCCTCCTCGATGTGCAGGCATCGACATCCCTATTCCCAACTCCGGAAAAAACCTCGACGGAGAAATCACTCTCAACATTTTCTTGACATCCATCGAAGTCCTTGGTTTTCGAAAAAACAGAAGACTCCTGTTTTCTTCCATCTAAGAAAAACCTACTCTGTGATAAGGAAAATCCAACATTTCCATCTCGAGTACCCAAGGAATGGCGAGTTGACAACAATTTAAAATGACAGGAAACATCAGACATAGAATCGAACTTATTTCCATCAGGCGAACAATATACAGCACACATTTTGCATCTATACTGGCAATAAAAGAATTCAACACTCCAACCATCTTCTAGTAATATGCCATGGTTATCTAATATAAATTTCTTTAAATTCTCCAAGACTTTTTCACTCTGATTCTGGAATGAAACTGCATTCACAGAATAGTCACTTACAACATTCCTTCCTCGGAGCACAGAATGTGCATTGCTTTCATTCACATTTCTAAGAAAGTTCCCTCTAGGCTGTAAAACATCTACAAAACTTTGTTTGACAAGGCAATTCACATTGGCAGATGTCCCCCTAAGACCAAACGGATTCCCCCCAAACAAGAAATCAGAACTAGTTACCGGGCCATTGGTCGAGCTGCGAAAAGAAGCACCACCCTGCATAGAGCGTCTTCTACAAAACAGAAAACTAACATAAAATTCCAAATGCTTAATACTGTAGATAAATAGGAATACAAACGCCCACACAATCAATTCAAGCAGAATAATAAAAGAAGAGAAACCAAATAGATGGTAAAAAGAAAAAAAAGGGACTGTAAAAGATGGTTCAATGAGAATCCAACCCCTGACAGTCATCCAATTGATAGCCAATGTAACGGCTTCTCATGATTTTTGAAACTCAAATACCCAGAAATTCTCATGGTTTTTTTAATGAATGAGAAGTAAAATACTGTATCTTTAAAAACTCAACCGTAAGATTTTTTTTTTTTTCCTTTTCAAAAGCCGCCATTTTTAAATTGTCTCCCAGGCAATTACTATTTTAAAAAAAAATTAAAAAAAAAATTTACTCAATTGAATTTCAACCAAACAGTATGACCTCACCAAAAAAACCAAAAACCACAAAAAAAAAAAAAAAAAAAAATACAAAGAACCGACAAGGGGGAAAGAAAAGCATACCCAAAATTCACCAACTCCTGACATACTTCACCCTCTTCCTCACTCGCCAATGTGTTCATATCCAAGTCCAAAACCACAGCTTTACCTTTACCTTTAGCACCTCCCGGAGGAGCAACATCATTTCCGGTGACAATTTCACGAGGAGAAGGAAGCGGCGTCTCGTTAAGATCAATATCAAAAGCCACCGACCGGGTCTTAGGATCATTAGAATCAGAATTATCGAGGTCCATCTTAAAGAAGAAGAATTCAGACAGTCAGCTGAAGGGCCAATTGAGTGTGGTGAAGAGCATTACAAAAGCCCGAAATTTCAGAAAGCAAAAGAAGAAGAAGAAGAAGAATGGGAAGATCGAAGAAGACAGTAAGCTCAGCAAACAGTAGAAGAAGAATGAGAAAAGGATTGAAAACGAAACAAAGAGAGAGAATCGAAGAATTGAAAGCTTCGTAAGATTGAATTCAGTTTTTTTTTTTTTTTTTTCGAAGCTGAAACTGAAAGACTATGGTTTGGGTTTTTGTCTGGGGAGTCGTAAAAGGCAGGTCTTGTGGGGTAAGATTTTTGAGTGAAATGACGGAAATAGACATGCCTAAATTGGGAAAATAAATTCGAACGACGTCGTATTTAGTGGAAAGAAGACAAATAATATTGTTGAAGGGGCAAGTAACGCATTTCAGAAATAAATATAAAAAATGAAAAGGGTTTTTGGATATATAAGTTTTCTTCTTTAGAATTTCTCTTTCCTCGTGACTGCTATTTGTCGTGAACTTCAATTTCACAGCCACGCCACTTTTATTTTTATTTCGTCATTTATTATTTATTACAATTTTGGATAAATGTATTATTATTATTATTATTATTATTTTAACGTATTTAATTTATATCTACGTGCTTTTTGTTGATTTTGTAAGCATTTTTTGTATTTTTAAAAAACTTAAATTTGTAGTATTTAAAAAATAAAAGGTAAAGTCTCTGTGTGTGTGTATATATATATATATATATAAGAAGGCTAAATTGATACAATTTGACATGTTGTATGTTTTAACTCTTGGATCTACAGAATCATCCAATTATCTAAGGGCTAAAATACATCTTATATTTTAGTCCTTAGATTTATAAAATCATTTAATCATCCAATGGCTGAAACATATAATGTTTCAATTGTGTCAATTTCTATCGTGTCAATTTAGCTTTCCTCTATATGTATAGGGTATTCATCGGTCAGTTCGGTTTAAAAATCAAATCGAACTGAATAAACATAAAAATATAAATCGAATCGAAATAAAAATTAACTGAATCAAATTTTATTTATCGATTCGGTCAATTCACTTCGGTTATTTTGGTTTTTATTTAATATTTTTTTAACTGTATATTACATTTTTTATAAATTATATATAAATATCTCAATATTTAATATCTCAATATTAATAATTCACATAAATCACATATATAAAAGCTAAGTTTAATAATATGTTATCTTAATAATGAAGTAAGATAGAAAAATAAGTAAAATAATTTTAAAAAACGATATAAGTTGTAGAATTAAAGAAAATAATAATATCGTCAAACAATAATTTGTCAAAGTAAGATTAAAAAATTGAACTAGAATAATGATATCGCTAAAGGATAAATTGTCAATATAAAACCATTAATATAAATATATATCAAATTATTTTTTAAAGCGATATAAATAAAACGATTAATTCAATTATATCAGTTTTTCAAAAATTAAAATCAAACCGATAAAAAAAAACTAAAAATTAATAAGATTTAAAATCAAAATCGAACCGTGTAAATTAAAAAATTGAATTTTATCGGTTCGGTTCGGTTTTGAACACTCCTATATATATACATATTATTATGTTATGAGAATTTTACTTTCACCTACTCAGTACCATATAAATAAATTGTCATTTACAGCCACCTGAGGTGTTAATAAGTTTCCATAAAAGCATATATTCATTTTATTCAAATAAGAAAAAGGAATACATATAAAATAAAGAAAAACCCACAGAAATACTAAAATGGTTGAAATAAAAAATGGAATAAAATCTAGAAAGGTAAGAAAAGAATCCAAATAGAGAAAATCTTACTGGATTATGTATTTTACTTTAACCCTCCAATTCAGATATTATCTGTATTATCATTTTTATTACCAAAACCTTGTTAGATACATTAGGATTTTGTTCACCGTCACTACTTGAATTTAAAATAAAAACCATTAACGGTTAATTTTTTTTCCCTCTCATATTACTAACATTTCTTTAGGTCTACCAACAGGGCAGCGACTATTATTTTTGTTGGAAGCCCATTTCACCGAGAAATTTTAAAGTGTGTCAGGCGTACTACGTCAGCGTAGTGTGCCTAGACACAATAAAAATGTGGCTCCCACATTTAACTCCACATTTAATACTGTGGAACTCACCAAAAATTATGGGATCCACACCTTTTTGTGTCTAGACATACCACGCTGACGTGGTACACTAGACACACTCTAAAATTTTTCCATTTCACCATGAACATAGAT
>CAOJCR013141952.1:0-11200 GCA_948330485.1 Euphorbia neoarborescens | reverse complement strand
GTAAGGGAGCTTAGGAACATAAGTCCTAGCTGGGGTAGAAACTTCCTTTTCAACATTTTTATCAATAGCAGGACCAGACACATCAATAGACTTTGAGCCGAGGTTGCTTACCCCTCCGGACTCTACACTTACCTCGATAGTTGGTAGCTGGATTCCAGCCTCAGAAGAAGAACCATCCAATTGTTTACTACTCCGCAGGGACACAACTTTAGCTAATTCCCTCTGATCCCCTTTCGGATTAGGCTCAGTATTGCTTGGCAAGTTACCCGGAGGGCTCTCCTGATGTTCTCTGTTTATCTGAGCAACTTGAGTACCCAGGTCCTTACAATAGGCCTCCGTATTAGCAAGGCGCGATGACATCTCTTTCAAAAGAGTCATCACCGTATCTTCCTGTTTAGGTGCAGGAGGAGCCTCTAAATACGGGATTGGGGATGACCATCAGTTGGGGCCTTACCCAACCCCGGTTATCTATGCTCATAATTAAACCCAGGAGGAGGCTTCAGCACATTATTGTTGTTCCCATAAGACTTGTTTGGGTGCTGAGGCCTTTTCCCGAAATTCTGATTATTATTATAGTTATTATAAGCTTGGGGGTACGAGTTATTATACCTGTTATTGCCACCCACATAACTTACATTCTCAATGGATGCGACGGAAAATTGAGCATCTGGATTTCCCCATGGGCATTCGGTCATCGGGTGGTCTCCATTACATGTAACACACATCATGGCTTTAGATTTTTGAGACCCAGCACCAGACCTTATTTTCGACAACAGAGTATCCATCTTCTTAGTCAGATCATCAATTGCTGCCTTCTGTCCCGGATCTGCCATCCTAAACTCTCCTCGTGTTGGCAAATCAGCTTACCACATTATGCTTTTGCTCGCCAATTCTTTGATCAAGTCCTGAGCATCCTCCGGCGACTTCTTGAAAATGATTCCACCTGTAGAGGAATCAACCATAGCTCTATTAGAAGGTGATAAACCATGGTAAAAAGTACTCATTTGGGTATAATTATTAAGCTCATGATGAGGGGCAGCTCCTAAGAAGTCTCTTGAAGTGCATCCAGGTCTCGTTGAGGTTCTCTGTGTTGTATTGCCTGAAGCCCAAGATTTCATTTTTAAGCTCCACCATCTTGGTAGTAGGGAAATACTGAGCAAGAAACAGCTCCACCATATCATCCCAAGAAGTGACAGAATTCGGCTCCAACAACTGGTACCATTCTAATGCACTCCTATTCAGTATGAATGGAAAGAGTTTTAATCTAATGACATCCTGTGGCACCCCTGCATATCTTACCGTATCCACTACCGTTAAGAACTTGTCCAGATAATCGTTTGGGTTTTCACTGATCCCCCCTGAATACTGACCGTTGGCGTTAAGTAGTTGAACCATCCATCCTTTGATTTCAAAAGTGTGAGCTTGAATTGGAGGCAAGACCACACTCTCTTGTTCCCGATGTCTGTGTGGCTGCATATACTCTTCCATCGTCCGATACACTGGAACCGCAGCATTAGGTTGAGCCCTTTCTCTTCTTAACTGTTCGAGTTCTACTCGTTCGGCCCGGAGTTGTTCCAACTAAGCCCTAACCCTAGCTGCTTGCTCGGCTGCAACCATAGCTTGCCTTGGGGCTTGCTCAGCTTCTACTCTAGCCCTCTGTTCAGCTTGTATTGCTCCCCTCTCAGCTCGCAATTGCTCTAATTCAGCTCTTTCCTTGGCTAGCCTTTCAGCTTCAGCAGCAGTTCTCTGTACTTCATCCATTTGGTGTACTCTTTCTCTTCTAAACCTGCGCAAAGTACGATCAATTTCAGGGTCCAAAGGAGATAAATCAGGTGGTTGTGAGCGACTTGACATAAACAAGCGCAATTCACTCAATCAACTTAGCAACTCACTAGTATCTTTCAAAATCAGAAAATAAAACAAACATATATACGAAAGCAAATAAACAAAAACTCAAAAGATTCACAATAGTACAGTGCCTAAGACAACCGTATCACCCTAGGTTCGAATCGCGTAGAGAATAGAATTCTCCTCGGCAACGGTACCAAAAACTTGATGTGCGTTTAGCGTGCTATAAAATAATGCAATTCTGGTGTAAAGGTTAAATGCTCAACTTAAGGACAGTGTATCCCGTCGTTGTCAAGTAATAATCTAGAGTAAATCCAGGACAACCTATAGAGTCACGTGAAATGCAATTATAAGACATACGGCGGGCACGTTGACTAGCAGTGATTCATTCAATTCCCCTAGATGCTTAAAGATAGAGAACATGACCTATAGAGTCATGGGACTGATTAGTGTTACAGGACAACCCTACGACCATATATGAATGCATGAAATGGCATATGGATGACTTGGCATAGAAAGATATATGCATGACATGGCATGGTAAGGTGTATGCGTGTCATGGCATATGGATGGCATGTCAAGGAAAGGCATATACGTGACATGGCATATAGATGACATGGAATATTGATGTGTGCGTGACATGGCATATGGATGACATGACATATTGATGTATGCATGGCAAGGCATATGGATGGCATGGCATATGGATGTATGCGTGTCAGGGCATATGGATGAGATGGCATATGGATGTATGCATGGCATGGCATATGGATGGCATGTCATATTGATGTATAAGTAGCAGGGCATATTGATGGCATGGCATATGGATGTATGCATGGCATGGAATATGGATGGCATGGCATATTGATGTATGTGTGACATTGTATATGGATGTATGCATGGCAGGGCATATACGCAGAGGTCACATCATATGGAAGTCCTAAAATGCAAACAGTTCTAAGAGAGCGGGTTCCCAGACTCAGGATAAACGCCCTAACTTTAAGTGCCTAGACACGATGCTTGGCGTGAATGTGGGTTAGTATGGAATGTGACATGATCTAACAAGGTGATACGAGTGCGACCAGCACATATATACATGGGTAGTACGACACTAGGATAAAACAATAAACATGAATAGCGACAATCGAAAAACTAGAGTGGCAAATCAATACACGTACATGGAACATTTGAGTTAAAAGAAACAAATCTCATCACACAGATATAAGATAAAAGCAAGCTGTATGCGAAACACAGTTACAAAAACACAAATAAGAGCAAGAAGCAAGTAGAAAATAGTTTCATAAACACACATGAGAGCAAGCAACATATGAAACGTAGTTTCCAACCTTATATCTCCACGTGGTATAAAGTCTCTAATCATTCCTAGGTGGGGTCTCTTTGCCATTATTGGGGGAATGGCAAAGGTCAAAATTAGATTCATTTTATTTTTTATTTTGGAAACCTAAGGGAAGTTTCTACGGTTACTATATGCAAGGTAGTCAAAGTCCGGATAGAAAAGGAGGGTCCCATAGAAAAATATACGCTTTTTTCTCTCCTAAATTAGGTTCGATCGAGAAAAGCAGTACGAGGCTATGGGTGGTTTCCCCAATACGTGCCCTTGGAACCGAAAAGGAACTAAGCGACATTTCTTGAGAGAATCGAGGGTAGGTATGCTGGTCCTAATTGGGGTGGGATGCCTACTAGTGATATGCAAAGTATAAAGAAAATCCATTTGAATGGATAAACAAATAAAAACATTTCGTCTTTGAAAATTTCGTCGATTTCTTTATAAGTCTTTCGTTAAAAGTCTTTCAAAGGCTTGTCAAAAATTTCTTTTCAAAACAATTTGAAAGTTTGGAAACTTTTAGTAAAAAGTTTGAAAAGAATTCCCAGTGGAGTCACCACTGTGAGCGAGCAACCCCTTTTATTATCGAAAAATAGTAAAAATAAAAATATAGTAAAAATTAAATTTTTGTGGAAAACGTTCGGATTTTTGAAAGGTGAACTTACGTTGTGAGCGGCTTAGCGCTCTCGTAAGCTCAAAGATCAATTTATCTGAAAAGATAATTGACCATCTAAAACATAAGATCAAAACCGTTTTAGGAAATGTACAAAATTGGCTCTCGTCATGAGCGTCTTAGCGCACTCGAGAGCAAAATCGCTCGATGTGAAACTCATAAGTTTCTTGAGACTTTGGGTAAAAACAGGGGTCAAAATCTGAAAATAGTTTAAAAACCAACGAAATTAGATTTGAAAGAAAAAGAGAATATTTTAGAAAGAAATTAAAACTTGAATCTCTTTAAAATGATATTTGGAGTCGCCATCCAGTTCCAAGCTCTACCGGAAATTAATTCACGGTATAACTAGGATCCTAAGCCTCGAATCCAAAACTATGATCCAGAGGTTGGGTTCGTATAAGAAATCTACTCATCCTTTTTCGAAAGACTTATTAAAAGAAAATCGGCGACATTTTAATAAACAAAGCATTTTTATTTGTAAAAACATATATTGATTTTAATTTGAATATTAATGTGGTCGCACATATAAAAGCAAAAAAAATAAAGAGCGGAAATTTAAACACGTAATTACAACCTTTTCACAACAAACTAACCTAGGGGATACATTTGTCAAAAACGGGGTCGGGGATACATCCACACATACATAACATGCATAATTGCTTAAAAATAAACACTTTGCCCTTCAGCATGCATGAAATGGACATTTTAATAAGAAAGGGAAGATACGAGAGCTCGGGGTCATGCGATTAGGGGGCGTTTGATCCAAAGCAATTTGTTGGGTCAAACTTTTTGGCCTAGAGGATGGTCTCGCAATGGCCGGAAAACATTTTGGCTAATTTTACGGATAGGCTGTAGTGAAATTTATTTATAGAAATTATTTGGCTCGTATTTTAATTTTGGAGCATGCATTTCATTGTGAGTCAATTACTCAGGAATAAACTCCCTTCGTTGGAATGTTTTAGCGCTCCTAAGCCGACATTTGTCGATCTCTAAACACAGGTAAAAATTTACAAAAATTATATTTCTAAGTCACAGAAGTAAATTAAAAAGCGCGCTAACTTATCGACATATCATCGACACACAATTTGAATTAAAAGAGTGATAAATACGTACCGGGAGTGCGACCTCTCGACATAAAATGCTGTAAAAAAATAAAAAGAGCTATAAAATAATTTGAAAATAACACGTTAGTAATTTCAAGAGTTATTAAGCATACAAGAAACGAGATAAAAGAGATTAAAAATTAATTGGAAAGAAATTAATTAAAATAAAATACCCTCAGCTTTAGCAACGAAAATAGCAACAGATTTGAAATTCGTTGCTAAAGATAAGGAGAAAAAAGTTGCCAAGGAATTTAGCTACAGATTAACGATGGAAATTTTGTCGCTAATCAGCAGCAGTCCTTATTTACACGTTTCACCCCTTTCATTGTTTCGCTTCTCATTTTTAGTTTGGTTTTGACCCGAAGGCATCCAAGGCATCCAAAAATAATCAGTAAACAAATAAAACGCAATAAAACAACGATTTTTACGAGACAAAAACCCACTTAACTAAACGAAATAACTTTTCAAACCTAACTTGCATCTTAATCACAACCAAGCAACAAAATGAAAATGACGGAAATAACGGAGGTGTAGGCTCAGGATTTACCTCTCGTGTCTAAATCAGTATGTGTTGATTGTTTAACTGCAAACCGAAACTCCGGTGACGAATCAATTATGCACTGAATCAAAGCTTGCCTTTCTTTTTGAGTTTTGCATCGAGGTTGATGATTGAAGAATGCTTAAATGTTTCTTGATAGAGATGAATGAAGTCGGGAAGGTTTTACAAATGGAGAAGATAAAGGTAAGTTAATAATGTTGAAGATGAAAATAGAAGAGAAAGTTGCTGTCAACGTTGAAACAGAAGCTGGGTGGTAATGGTGAAAAGGAAGAGGGAAGAGGCTGTGTTAATGGTAGAAAATCAAAGAATCGGAGGGAGAAATGGCTGTCAATAGCAGTGAAGAAAGTGAGGAAAAGTAGAAGTAATGTGCGTTAATGGCAGCAGGAAACGTGAGAAATAAAGGAGATGCCGCTGTCAATGGCTCGTTAATGGAAGATGAAAAATGAGAAGAGGAAAGAAGCTTTGGTTCGTTAATGGAGAAAAGAAAAGAAACGAGAGAAAAGAAAATCAAATGGCTGTCAATGGCAGTGAAAAAAAAGAGAGGAAAAGGAGAAGTAATGTGCGTTAATGGCTAATGGAGAGGAAGCTAAACGAATGATGAAGCTGTTTTTCTACCTATTAATGGCTGCTAAAATTCCGAGGAAGAAGAAGATGCCATAATCATGCTTAATGGCTCTGAAAATCAAGCAGCCACCATCAGAAAAAATCGTTTATGGCTAATAAATCCTTGAAGAAGAAAAACTCTTCTCTTTTTGGAATCATTAGAGCTGCCAAAAAAAGAAATTGTTGCTCCTCCTTTTCTTGTCTGCTGCGTTATTTTGGTCCCCTCCTCTCAATTGCCTGCTGTCCTTTTTTTTCGTAACTGAATCACTATTGCCAGCTCACGCTTCTTTTTTCGCTGCCTCCTTACATGAAACAACATCGTTTAAACTTATGGGATTTAAACTGAAAAAAAGGAAGAAAGGCTTCCATTGGGACTCGAAGCCGGGTCTACGAAGAAGAGAAGGAGGGGAAGAGTGTGCGCCAACCATTATGCTAGCGACATTGTTGGTAATTTTCTCACACCTTTAAATATATGATCATAAACGCTGTTCTTTCCATCTTCCTTCCTCTTTATTTATTTTTGATTTTTGAATTTAAATTTTGTTATGCCCTAATCATAGACATCGCACATCATTATTTATTTATTTATTTAAATAAAAATAATTTAGACGACATACAATTAGAGTGACAAAACGGGTTAGAACGGGTCTATGGTCGAGCCGAATAACTAAAACTCAAAAGAAAAGAATTTGATTCAGATTTTTCTCGGTTCATCGCCGGTGTCGTCGGTATGCTTTCGGTTAACTCAAACAGATATTAAAACGAGAAAAGTAATTGGCGAAAGCCATTTTCATTATAGCCTTAGAAGGAAAAGTCCTGGTGCTTACAGCAGTTCAACCGGAATCGAAGTCGTAACATCACTTGCCATCTTATCAAATCGTTATAATTGCTGAAGTGACCTTAACAAACACCTTAGAGGAGTCTTAAAAATCACAAATAAGATTACAAGAGGCCACCTCCGGCCATCCGAACCTAATTCTCAACGAAAACAGCATCAAAGTCAAGGGAATCTCTTACCCATCACTAAAGATAATAGTAATAACAAAAAAATGTGAAGTGAGAGACGACAGATGGAAAACTATAAAGGAAATCTGATGACAGGGGATGAGTCAAATGATATTTCCCACTTTCCTCATTTAAAGTTTAGATTAAACTCTGGTGTGCAAATATCGGGTGAAGCATATCATATTTATATGTCAACAACAGTTGGTATTCATAAAACGAATTTCACACACTATTGCAAGTATACGGGTTACACAAGTAGTATAAAATGGATTTTTAAGTTCGAGTATCTATCCCACGAGGAAAAACATACACAATAGGTTAAACATTCTTATTTTCTGTTTATGGTGATCCTAATTTGATTGATTGGGGTGAATCCTACATCAAATTGAAGGAACATAGAATTACTTCCAATGCTTTCCATTTCCTATGAAAGATTACTTATTCATTTGGATTTTCTGTATACTACACTCATGATCTCTTCACTAATATTTGTTATTCAAATGCATAGAGAAAGATCACCTCTTTATCATTTTGGGTGATTAAAACATAAGGCCAAGTATGGTTAACTCTAATGGAATTCGTGTATAAATCAAGTATACAATGTTCTATATCTTTTGGTTATCACAATATACAACATTATAAACCATTTTCTGTATTAAAGATTAATACATAATATTGATGTCATCTTCACATCCTACCACCACAGATAACATCAACACTCATTCTAATCCTATATACATTTCGTATGGTTAACTCAAGATGCATATCTAGCATTTCAACCAAGAATCAAATAAGCAATAATCAAATAAAAATAAAGAAACCCATGTGAATACATGTTTAGAACATAATATACATAATGAAGAACATTGCATCAAAAACCCTAAAATCAATCACTATAAAGGGTCGTGAATCCTTTGCGATAATTGCCCAATAGAGCGTGTCATAATCCCGGGGAGTTTTGTGTAAGAAATGAACAAATATTAGAGTATGGTTAACAATCATCAAAGATTAAACAAAACAGAAAACAATGAAAATACCATAGAAAGGTATTACAACCCCTTAATGGACTTGTAAACCTTTCCACATAAGAAGGATGCTTCTTATGAATGGAACGACTTCCTCTTACTCCTATGTATCTTCTTTTTTATGTGGAATTTGTGAAAGATATATTCTCTCTCTCTAGAACTCTTCTCTCTTCTTAAAATGTGATTTCCCTCTCAAAAGATGCTGTAAATGTTGAGTTTGATGGTTTTTATAGAGTTTCAGGGTAGTTACAAGCGTTTTTGATTGGTTCTAAAGTGATAAGAAGTATTAGGATTGGTTAGACATGAATAAGGGTTGATTTGGAGGGAACATGGATAGAGAACAATGACCATATTTAAGTTATCACTTATTCTAACGGTCAAATTATCGAGCAAGTCATGATCGCGATATAGGGGTCGCGATCACGGTACCATTTCTCACCTTTTACCTCTTTTGTTACCTCTCTTTTGCATATCTTGTAACATCCCGACCTGAGAGTTACAAGTTTTTGATATATATTAATAAGGAAATTTGAAAGCTTAGAGTTTTTCGTAAAATTAGTATAATTTATGTTTTATAGCGATCGAATAAGGGAATATTCATCTAAGGTTATTAAGGAAAAATTTAAGGTTTTGTAAGTTTGAATCATTTAAATGAAAGTTGTAGTATAAAGTTAGTGATAAATGCAAGTTTATACGAGTGATACATGGAATAGAGAGTTGATTTTAAGGAATAAAGAGTTGAATTAATTATTGAATGATTTTAAGTATTGATTTATAGAGTGTTAGGGTTTCTTCCTCTTCTTTCTTTCTTTTCCCAAAAATCTACCTTTCTTTACACCGGTCTCGCTATTTCTTCTATACCTCAAGTTTCAACCGTTAGAACATCGTGAAATTTAGACTAAATCTTCCTAACATCTACTTCTTGAATATGAACGGTGGAGATGAGATTTTGGTTTCAACATGGCGTCTTGAGAGGCCAACACTGCATGTTATGGGGTCTAATGTGAAATTCTGGATTTTAAAGCCAACACGCCATCGTGTTGCATGTAACACCGCGTGTTGGACTAGATTTCATCTAGAAAACTCTAGATTTTTATGGAAAATTGTTGATATTTTTATTGGTTTTAAAATAAAAGATATTTTTATTATGTTTAAAAAGGAAAATATGTTTTGGATTGATGGGAGCTCATACTTCTCCCACTCCTCTCCTTCTTTATTTTCTTCTTCTCTTCATGGTTTTCTTCATCTCTCTTCCATGGATTCTTTGCTTTTAAATTTGATTTTCATTCTCAAATTCATTTCCAAAGTGTGATGGGATGTTCTATGTTTGAGATTCTTCCTTGAGGAGAATGGGGTTGTGAAGTTTGGGCTCCTTGATGAGTTTTGTTTCCTCTTGAAATTTTTAAGTGAATACTCAACTTATTCTCTTAAGATTTTGAATTTTTGGATTTCTAATTATTGAGTATTG
Source organism: Euphorbia neoarborescens (assembly GCA_948330485.1). Taxonomy (NCBI): domain Eukaryota; kingdom Viridiplantae; phylum Streptophyta; class Magnoliopsida; order Malpighiales; family Euphorbiaceae; genus Euphorbia; species Euphorbia neoarborescens. Next base: position 1,571 of record CAOJCR013141952.1, on the reverse strand, counting down.
ATGTTGATAATGTGGAGTTGATTAATACAAGTAAGTTTTGGTTATTGGAAGTTTTGATTTTGTTTAGAAATTGAGTTTTAAGTATGATGCATGGATTTTGTAAAATTTAAAAAATCTTTAATGCTCTGATTTAATTAATAATGTATATTTTGATGAGTTTTTTTTAAACTACTTTATAATTTTTGAGTTGTTGTTTTGAGTTTGTGATTTTGTTAAGATATTGTTATTGATTTTGAATATGAAATTTTTGAGAATAGTTTTGTTGAAATATGAATTTTTGAATGGGAAGGTCTATAAACTAATTGTTTTGATTTTGAATCGGTTATCGAATCTGGGTTGTTACATTCTTGAGATTGATTAATGAGTTTGGTATTCAATTTGTGTTGAGATAATGAGAATTTTTGGATTGCTTGATAAAGTGTATAGTTGAAATTCTTGAGTTGATTTATGTTGACAAAGAAAGTACATTTAAATAGTAACATCCATTTAGAAGGGTTCAATTTAGGTATCGTTAAGACCTATCTAATGAGAGATAGGACTGTGTATACACAATAAAAGTCCTATCGTTGCATGAAGATAAAGTGTCGTGTAAGTCCATGCGTTGATAGGCCGTATTATAGAGATATATCGACTGTTTATCGATATGTTGGTTATGGTCATTTGGGGGACGAGTCTAGAATTGATGGGTTTGAATTATGAGAAATTTTGATTTCGGATAAGGGATTTTATACTCCGAATGTTGTTTTGTTTTGAGATGTTTTTGTGAAAATATTGTTGAGCCAGGTAAGTTTCAAATTAATATACGAGTTTTGTTTTTAATAAACCTTAGAATTTTGTTAGAATTTATAAATTTGATATTATGTTCCTTAAAGTTTGAAGATATTTAAAATTTATATTGGTGGATATTCAATGACTGAGATTTCATAATCTCATATTTTTTTAAATGTTTTAAATGTTTTAGAAAGGAGCCGGTAGAAGTCGTATCAAGAGTATAGTTCGAAGGTTGGGTCGGTGGCCACGGTGAAGTTGTCGATGTTTTCTTTTCTTCTGTTTTCTAGTTGGTTTTTGATTTGAGTTTGATTGTAAAGAAAGTTTTAATATTATTGAGTATTGTTTTGAACAATTGACTTTAATGTGGTAATTGTTTTAAGTGTTTTGAATAACAGATTTTACTTATCCTTTGTGAGATTCTACTTCAGTGAACGATTCATTGAGGTAAGATCTCACCTGTTGCACCCTACCCTGGGCTTTTCGGGGTCGGGGTGTGACATTTTGGTATCAAAGAAGTTTTTATTAAAGTTTTTCAAAATTTTTATCAGGGCTTTGAAAAGTTTTTCTGAGATGAGTCAGGGTGAGAATGATTTTGCTTGTAACTTGTGAGTTGTTGGTGTCAGAATCGACAACGTGGCCAACTACCTCTGGTTTGTTTAAGTTATATAAGTCTTGAGTCAAGTCAGTTTTTGAATATAATAGGGATGAAGGATGGATTGTTGGAGGAAGTTAAGCCTAGTGCATTGTAAATAAGGGGAAAAGAAGTATAAGGGTATGTTGTTTTTAAGATGATTATATAT
>CAOJCR013139049.1:0-10475 GCA_948330485.1 Euphorbia neoarborescens | reverse complement strand
CTAGGTAGGGTTACGGATATGAAATCGGTGAAATTGGGACGTTATAAGACTATATTCAATTGTAAGATCAAACACAAAAGAGAAATAATAATAAACATGCAAGTTCGAAACCCTAATTTAGCAAAATTAAGATGGAAAGATTTAATGAATCAATCAGCAAAAATCAGGTTGTAATCTCATATCGAATTAATAAGAAAAGAGAAAAGTAACACTCATGCCCAATTAAAATTAACCGGATCTTCAGGTGTGAAAACACTGAAGGAGAACCGCTATAAAAACGTTGAAATTCAATTAAGAACCATGAATCGCAAACGGGGAAGATTCTGTCTATAACAAGCACGTCAACCTTTATTGAAGAAATCGAAATCCAAGTATAAACGCTAATGCTTCGTTAAGTTCTCGATACAAGATTGAATGAAAGATAACCCTAATAATGTTCTAAAATAAGTATTTATATGTTTCTAATACCAAAGTAAATACCCAAAACAAGTAGGGCCAAAATAGGTAGAGCAAGTAGACAAATTAGGTTTAAAAATCGTTAAAAAGCAAGTTGGCCCGCATAATACTCGTCGAGTAAAATAAGTTACTCATCGAGTACAGTGCTCTGAAATAGTACTCGACGAGTAAAATAACGAGTAAACTCTCTGTTTGTTCCGCTACATAGTACTCGATGAATAAGATGGTATACTCAACTAGTACAGCTTCTAATCTGACAGCTTCATTCTGACTTCTTTTCGTTATAACTTTTTCGTCTTCTCTCCAATTTTACTGATCTTGGACCCATTGGAAAGCTCGTAGCATGAACTCTATCTTTCTTTGGATACCCATCTCCGAAATCTGCCTCTAACTACCTCAAAATCCGATCCAAAGATCTAAACTCCTTTTAGCACCTAGATCAAACTCCAATCTTGCTCACATACAAAAACTCCTGCTTGATTCGGGTCTCCACCCCTGCGTACTCCAGTTCAAGAAAATGTCAAGATATATAGGCCCTAGTCGTATCGACCTCTGGCAAAAGAAAAATCCAAAATAAATAATGATAAACGGCAAAAATATACATAAACTCTAAACTAAACCAAAAATAAGAAAATGCATGAAATGCAACACAAGAATGCCAAAAACCAGTCAAATTATCCATCAACTGGGTTCCATAATGCTTAGAATATGGGGTCGAAACTGACCCTATCAATAGGTATGCTTAAGTTCTATAGGATTGTCATTCCTTCCAGTTTTTCAGTTGTCAATCTGGATCGTGTACCAAATATGAATCAAATAAATATTCAAGCTTACAAGGCTATTAAATTGCATACACAATAGTGAACAAAACAACAAATACAACTTAAATTAACTACTGAACCGAATCAATAAGGATGAATAGAAAATAATGCATACAATCGCAAATAATATTCCTAGAAGCTCACAACTCCGAATGAAGTAAAGAGATGAGATAAGAAAATCTTAGGTCAAACTCAATATCGAATTGGTGGATTCTGGCAAGCGAAATATCACATAAAGGTGAACCTCTATCCAAAAACTCACTTGCACAAACAATCTAATAATCCTTAAAAGGGGTAGATGCAAAGTAAACACTTTCAATAAATTGAATCCTGAATTCTGAATACAAAGAGCTCTTAAACCTAGCTAGGGTTCTTGAAGTTTGCAAAAACAAAACATAAACTAAAAATACATCACAAGATAGTATATATATGTTTTGTAACCTAAAAGAAATCGAAACTATGTAAACCTCTGTAAATTCTATGATTTAGGTCTGGTCACATCGTGACAAGTAAGTGTCACATCTTGACTAGCCAAAACTCTTTCCTCAGTCGAACTCTCTGTCCATTTGTAATTTCTACCTATCACGATGTGACTATTAAGTGTCACGACGTGACCAACTTATTTTCTCCAGCTCCTGTGTCATTCTATCCTCTTGTAATTTTCCTTTGTTACGACGTGACCAGCATCCTTCACGTCGTGACCAGTCTCTATCCAGCAGCAATCTTGTTCTCTCGGACTCTCATGATCTACTTTTCACTTTCAACCCTAAAACCTGTCTCTCAAAGACATAAAACACATCAAAGCACCAACATACACGGGTCTAAATAAATATAAACACATGAGTCACAAAACACGAGTTAAATTATATACAACATCATCTAAAACTAGCAGAAACTAATAAAAGAACAAAATATAGAAGACACTATAAAAAAAGAAACAAAACACATAAAAACCAACAAGAATATCATCAAATGATTCAAATCATAGCCAAGAATATAAGGTCTGAAACGACCTTATCAAAGCTCTAAAGAAATGGAATCATAAAATTATATTTGAATTCATGTTTTGACAAGATTTTTTCTGGATACATGGGTATCCGATGATTGATATTTGGGATTTTGGTAATCTAGTAAGATGAGTTTCATATGAATGAAAACATCTTACTATGATCATTTGATTTTGAAATGGATAATGTTTCCAATTATATGCATTTTTAGATTTGAAAATCAATTAAAACATAAGTTCGAAAGCACATTTTCAAAGGTTTTAAGGTGAAATACATATGAATTCAAACACTTTACATCAACTTCAATTACAATGAATGCATAAAGGACTAGTCAATGGAATTGAAAATAAAAAATTAAAAAATTTGGGAACAAAATACAATGATCTTAAAAAGCTGAAACAAAGTCTTATTGTAAAACATAAATTGGAAAACAAACAATATATTGTAAATACACAATCTATAGTTATTCCGAATTTATGCTAAAACAATAAAAAATCTTTTTTTTTTGAAACAAAATGAAACAACTCATCTTTGCTAACCACACAAATAAAGCCAAAAGCAATATGAGAAATTAGAACTCTAAAATTGAAATGATGAAACAAAACACATAGAGCATGGAAAACATGATTCTTAACAATAAAACATGTGTATTTCTCTGTTGGATTCTCTAGCGGAATTATTTAATCTAACCGAGGTAGAGGGAAACAGCTAACATAGAAGACATATAAACTAATTGGAATAGAAAAGTAAACATAAAAATAGAAAAATATAAGTATCTTTTACATAAAGAGAAAGTCAATTAGTGAACTATAGAAGAATTAGGAAAACCATAACTAACTTTTCTTTGAAAACAAATACATTTTAACACAGAAATAGCTTTGACAATATCAGAAAATTATTTGAACAAACAGTAAAACTCCATTCAGATGTAACATAACACTAAGAAAACTCAAAGGATTTTGAACAAATAAACGTTCAAACATAGAGATAACTTTTGAACATTATATAAAAACCACAACAATGGGATAATCTACAAAGAAATTGAAAACTAACACCTCCATGATTTCATGTGTCAAAAACAGAGTCTAGAATAAAAACGAGAAACAAGAACCACAATGAAATAAAAGAGGAGGAATAGACAGCTCAGAAATCCAATAGAAATCAAATATTTAGGATAAGAAAAATCAAACAAAATGACTTCAATCCCAATAGTAAATATATAGAAGATGTAAAATATAAAAATAGATGAGTTTGGTTTCGCAATGAATTTTTCAAATCGAAATAATAAAAAAGTGAAATTAAAAATGATTATCACAAAAAAACTCACGGATAATAGAGCATATAGTTTTCAAAATCAAAACAGGAACTCAGATATAAAACCGGAATGAAAACAAAAGAAGTAAGAAGAAGAACAAAGGATTCAAATGCAATTAATATAGAAAATTAAAATGAAAAAACAAACTGAAATAAGAAGAATGACGAAATACTCAAACTCAACTTGGACAGCATATCAAAAGTGAAAATAAGTGAAATGAGAAAAACCATCAGAAGACTCAAAAAAAATTTTAGGGAGAAAATTATAAAATGAAAACAAAAATATAAAGAATAGAAAACAACACGTGAAAATAAATAGGCAACAAAAAAACCTAACATAAAAACACAGAAATAGCGTACGAAATGCAATAAATAAAAGCTAAACATAGCATACAACCTATAGAAAACCAGAAGGAACTTAAATGAGGATATAGAAAATAGAAGTGAAAATATGAAACAAAAGAAATAGAAATCCAAAATCAAACAGAACATTTAACACGCACAACAAGAAACCACTTCGAAGCTGAGAATAAGAGATTTTACCGAAGCTCTGATGCCTTCCAATTGTTTCCCAGCTTCTACTCACTACTCTCTCAGCCTCCGATCACAGCTCGATTAATTTTGACTAACTTTTTCCTTTTTTCTCCAAAACCCACTGACCTCTCTTCTCTTTTTTTCAAACCATTTTTTCTTTCTGAAAACTAATTTCCCCTCAATCGAATAAATCCTCTCCCCTCTCAAAAAATCATATTGCTCCTTTTTTATGAAAAACCAGAGCTCCCTCTTTCCAAAAAAATTCCTCAATCGTGAAGAAGACTGATCTTCTCTTCCTGCTCCTTTTTCTCTTTTCCTCTTTTCTTTCTCTTGTTCTATGTTTCCTTTTTACTGTCTTCTTTTCTTCTACCAAAATGCAAATGGTCTTCGTCCTTGTGCTCTCTGGTGTATATTATTTTAAGTATTTTACTTTTTACTATTTTCTTATAAAATGCGGACCTTTCCCCTCTTCTGCTCTTTCCTTTGAAGAACACACCATTCCATTTTTATGTTTTTGGACCAAATATCAGACCCGTCCTTGATCTACCATCTGATCTTTTCCTTTTATTCTTTCTATGTATGAAAATGACATTATTTTTGTTTCAGGTTTCCCAAAACCAAAACGGAATCATATAAATATATTTTTTATTGTATATTAATGATAAAACGACTTCATTTCACCTTTAGCTATATTCTTTTATTTTTAATTTTTTAATTTTTCCCCAAAATGACATCGTTTTGGGCTCTGTTATTTTGGTCCTAAAATGACACCATTTTAGGCATTTTCCCTTCCTCTCCTCTTTCTTTTCGTTTGTCTCTCATGCCAAAACGATGCCATTTTCGATTAGGCTATTTCCATCCTTCCTTTTTTTCCCTTTCTCTTTCCTTTTATATCTTTGGTCCTTAATTTTTCTCCTTTTTCATTTAAAGCCCCTCTTTCTAGCATTTAAGGACCTTTACTTCTATTTTTATATTTTTTATATTTTTAATTTATTTTTTAATTAAATTTTTTTGTATGTTCTAGTAAAAAAAGAACTCCCAGCGGAGACAAACAACAACATAGATAAAAAGAAAGAAGCAATAAATACAAAAAAAAGGAACAAGCCACACAAATAAAAAGAAATAAACATAGTTTGGTCTGGCCTAGTGATAAATAAATAATTTTGATAAAAAGAAACAAAATTAGTCTGATCAGGTCTAGCAAAAAAATCATTTAAAATTTCAAAACTTAAATTTTAAATGAAATCATATTTCTTTAAGCTTCTCAATTGGGAAAACACAGCAAAGGTTGGCAAATGCCAATTCATCATAGACCCAGAAAAAATCATGTGCTCACAGTTGTTCGTCATGTAAGAATATTCTTTTATAAGTAGATTTTTTTAACACAAAGTGAGCATACCATGAACGAGTTTGCATACTTGGATCTCTTGCTTTGTGTAGAGAGATCAAAGTTATGCTACTGTATTTACCTTTTCATCAAGAACTGTATGAGGAAATCCATTTTGCCTCTCGATTAGAGGATAACTATAGGCTTCTACTCCTATGTTCTATGTAAAACATTTGATCACTCTCAATTCTTGGGCTTTGTGTCAAGAGAATAAAGTTGTTTCTACCGTATTTATCTCTTAATCAATAATTTTAAAAGTAAAAAATTTTGCCACTTAGATTAAGAGATAAAGGAGGTTGAAAGGGTTGGGGATCGTTGTTGATACCCGTAGACCCCAAATAATTCTGCACTTTTTATCTATTACTAGATAGTTGATGATATGATGTTCTAAAGTTATTAACTATTGTCAAATGATTGATGAATTAAATATGGTTTGGACTTATTTTCTAACACTAGTAGGCCATAAAATTCTAGACTTATTAGCTATTGACAGATGATTGATGAATGAAATATGGTTTGGCCTTATTATCTAATACCAGTAAACCATAAAATTCTGGACTTATTGACTATTGCCAAATGATTAATTGATTAATGAAATATAGTTTGGACTTATTGTCTAAGGCTAGTGGACAATAAAATTCTAGACATAATTACTATTCCTAGACAATTGACTGTCCTCAACTTTATCGAATTTTCACTGGGACAGTGTGTGCAGTGACTTCTCCTATATACCCTATGGGTAATATGCATATGTGCATGTGTATATATATAGAGTGAATACTAGTGTAGATGTTTGATGCATGTGTTTATGCACATGATATCATATGGGGTGGAGGACCCCATCCTGTTGGGCGCTGGCCAACTTCTCTTTGATGGTTTGATCCAAGTGAGGCTCCACAGGTTAGACAAATGGCTACAGGTAACCCTAAGACTGAAGGTGATGAAAATTCTTGATGAGTTTAATGATCCTATTTTTATGAGTCATTTTGGTGATATGCTCCTTCGGTGAAGATGGAGATGGATAAAATAATTTCAAATTGCATGTGTTAAATAAATTTTTTTGCATAATATTGTGCTTTATAATCAATTTGGATGCAATGTGCTTTCTGTAAATGCACGTTTAAACTACATAACTTTATTTTTGTAAGCGGTGTTAACAAGTATACATATCTTGAACAGACATCATACAATAGTGATGAACTCATTATGGCTACAATTAAAAAGAACACAAGGCAATAGAAATTACATATAGATTTTTCTTTTTTTTAAGAAATTTGTTAACTTATGTCAGGATGTAAATGTTGTATACTGAAGCATTCTCGGTTGCTGAGCTTAGTACCCCCAATACATTGGACATCACAATCCTTCATGACTACCAGCTCGATCCATATTCACTCGTACGAAGAGCGAGACCATTTTTTTAGGAAAGATATTAGCTTATATCAGGATGCCAAATGCCTTATACTGGAGCATTCCTGGTTACTTAGCCGAGTAGCCCCAATACATTGGACATCACAATCCTTTACAAGGACTAGTTCTACCCATATCTATAAGTACAAATAGCGAGATCATTTTTATTTTATTTTTTCCTTTTTTATTTTTTCGGAATAAATATTCCTTAAATCCTTTCAACTGTACCCATAATGGACTCATACAGCACAATGTGATCTATGTAAGATACAATTAATGAAAAATTATCTGCAAGCACAAAGTATAAAGAAACATTGCACAAGTACGTAAGAAAAGATTTTTATTATATCTAATTGTTTGTGGAATGCAATATTTTCAATAAAATGGATGGAATACATGCAACAAAATTATTCACATCCATATAAAATATTGTTCAGGTAATCTGTGAGGGTATCTATTATCCCATTTGTAACCCCTTAGTGTGGATCCATTTCTAGCCCATATGGTATACCTTACCTGTTCTGACCCTTCTTTTGTTGTTGGCTTTGATAAGAAATGCCCCTAGGTTTCTCCACCCACATAAATATGGTACACATAAGTACAACACATAATGTATGATTATGTAATGTGGTGCAATAATATTCATACAGAATACAAGAAAATGTACAAATGCATAGGTATGTACAAGTGTAAAAGAAAGATTTAAGATTTAACCTCCAGTCACCCGTAGATAGCTGGATTCTAGATTGAAGACTGTCAATCACATGATCAGGTAGTTTTGACCACACACAACATACCTACTGCAGTAGTCATATCGTAAATGCAATTTGTGGAGATGCATGATATATAGAGTACAAAATGGTATTTAAACTACTAAATAGCAGGAGGGATACGATGCGTATATGAGATGGTGATGAACAATTTATGTATAAAACTAAACATTAAGGAATATGATGTGCAGAATGTAAGGGTTAATAGTGTTAAGGATAGCAATTCATTAAGATAGAGAATTAAATATCACACAAGGTCGACACCTAATTCAATATGCCATGGCTTGCATGGCATAATATATGAAATGATAAAATGAAGGCATATGGGTGCCTAATTATGAGATGGATCGTATGGCATAATATATAAAATGATAAAATGAAGGCATATTGTTGCCTAATTATAACATGGATCACATTGCATAATATATGATATGATAAAATTAAGGCATATTATGCCTAATTTAATATGATATAGTTGGCATGGCATAAGGTATAAGGTGAACATATAACGGCTTGTGGGTGCCTAATTCTATATGATATGATGTACATGTCATAAGAATATATGAAATAACTTAACATAAAAATTCATAACCGACAATGTCTAATTCTATATGACATGGCTTGAATGTCAAATAAGTTAATGTGAAAACAGAAAGGCACAACAGACAGCGCCTAATTCTATATGACATGGTTTGCATGCCGTAAGAATATATGACAACAGAAAGGCATAACAGACGTTACCTAATTCTATATGACAATTGTTTGCATGGCATAAGAATATATAAAATGAATGAATGAAGAAACGCATAACTGACAATGCCTAATTTTATATGACATGGTTTACATATCAGAAGAATTAATGTGAAAAAATGAAAGCACAATAAATAGTGCCTAATTCTATATGATATGGTTTGCATGTCATAAGAATATATCAAAATAGAAAGGCACAACAGACAGTGCCTAATTCTATATTACATATATAGATTCATGGTATTAGAATTTATGAAGTGACTGAATATAGAAAGGTATAGAAGACAATGCCTAATTTTATATGACATGTGCATATTCATGGCATAAGAATTAATAAAGTCAATGAATATTGAAAGGCATAATAGAAAATACCTAATTCTATATGATTGTGCAGATTCATGGCATAAGAATTAATGAAGTGATCTAATCTAGAAAAGTATAACAAACAATCCCTAATTCATGGCATAAGAATTAATAAATTGGCTGAGTACGAAAAGGCATAACAGACAATACCTAATTCTATATGGCATGGTTATATGGCAAATGTGGTATGATCAAATGACAGGCATACTAGTGCCCAATTTCTTATGATATGATTTGCAACCATATGATATGATTAAATGAAAGGTATTCTAGTGCCCAATTTTTATGATATGGTTTGTAACCATATCATATGAATAAATGAAAGGCATATTTATGCCTAATTCTATGATATGGTTTGCAACCATATGAAAGGCATCGATCTTAATGCCTTATTATTTTATGACATTGTCATAATGTGTGATACGGTTTTCAATCATATGATATCATTAAATGAAAGGTATGCTGGTGTCCAATCCTATGTGACATGGTTTGTAACCATATTAAAGGCATCCTTTTTGGAGCCTTAATTGTTTATGATATAGTTTGCAACCATATAAAAGGTATCATTTTTAGACCTTAATTTTGATGGTATGGTTTGCAAACATATGAAAGGCATCCTTTTTGGAGCCTTAATGTTTGATGATATGGTTTGCAACCATATGAAAGGAATCCTTTTTGGAGCCTTAATTTTTAATGATATGGTCTATTACCATTTGATATGATTTTATGAAAGGCATCCTTTTTGGAGCCCTGATCTTTTGATGATGTGGGCTGCGACCATTTGATATGATTTGAAAAAAGGCATCCTTTTTGGAGTCTTGATTTTTGTGATATGGTTTGCAACCATAAGATATGATTTAATGAATGGTATCCTTTTTGGAGCCTTGATTTTTTTTGGTACGGTCTTCGACCATTTGATATGATTTGATGATAGGCATCGTCTTTGGAGCCTTGATTTTTTATGATGTGATCTGTGACCATAAAAGGCATCGTCTTTGGAGCCTTCATTTTTTATGATATGGTCTGCGACCATATGATATGATTCCATGAAAGGCATCTTCTTGGAGCCTTAATTTTTGATGATATTGTTTGCAACCATATGATATGATATGATGAAAGGCATGCAGGTGCCTAATTTTTTATGATATGGTTTGCAACCATATGATATGATTGAATGAAGGCATGCTTTTGGAGCCTTAATTTTTAATGATATGGTTTACAACCATATCATTTGATTTGATGAAAGGCCTCTTTTTGGAGCCTTAATTTTTTATGATATTGTTTGCAACCATATGATATGATTTTATGAAAGGCATCCTTTTTGGAGCCTTGATTTTTTGTGATATAATCTGTGACCATTTGATATGATTTTATGAAAGGCATATATTGTAATACCCCGGATAATTAATAAATATGTTTCATTTTAAATATTCCGTTTTTCATTTTTTAAGTTATTTAAATTAATACTATAGCAATTAATATTTAATATATTTCCATGATTTATACTTAATTAAATATCATGATTTAATTTATGTTTGGCCTTTAATTATTTGGGTGTCTTTTTTTAGCTAGGAAAATAAAATAATTAGGATTATATATATATTTATTTTTTGCCATGAAAATTAAATAGGAATATAATTAGGTTGTTAATTTTATCTAACTA
>CAOJCR013138450.1:0-10614 GCA_948330485.1 Euphorbia neoarborescens | reverse complement strand
TATAACACGCTTAAACCCTAGATTAGATTGCTTGTAGAAATAATTTTCTCTGTGGGATCGATACATGGACTTGAATACAGATTTATTACTTGACAATGACAGGGTACACTGCTTTAGAGTTGAGTGTCAACATTATTTATTATTATCTATATTCTTATCTCCACTGACGCTGCATCGTGATCCAGAGATCGGGTTCGGACAAGACATCTATTTATCCTTTTTCGAAAGACCTTTAGAAAAATCAACAATATTTAGAAAACAAAGTATTTTTATCTTGCATAAAACCTACATTGATTTTGGTTTTATTTTTGGTGATCGCGTATGTAAAAGCCAGAAAATAAAGTACGGAAAGCTAAACAATTATTTACAAGCCAATCAAAATCACAGAAGCTATGCTATGGGGTATACATTCAAAATGAAAAGGGGAAAAAGGGGTACATCATGCATATTATATACGTACATGCATAAAGTGCGTAAATTTAAACACTCAGCACAATCAACATACTTGAAATGGACATATGGTGAGAATGGGGAGATACGATAGCTCGGAATCATTTATTTAGGGGGACGTTTGATCCAACTCGGTTAGTTGGACCAAACATTTTGGGCCGAAAGATGGACTAGTGGTGGTCCGAAAACATTTTGGCTCGTTTATGAATGGGCTTATAGTGATATTTATTTTGGAAATCATTTAACTCGATTTAGGTTTCGGAGCATGCACATTTCGTGAGTTGAACATCCAAAAAATAACTCCCTTCGTTGAACTGTATTAGCGGCCCTAGACCCGTCTTTCCAACACGGTTTTTATGATGCAAACGTGCTCAACAAGAAATTAAATCTAAGTCTCAATATGCAAATAATTATTGCGCTAATTTATTGACACGTTATCGGAATCACGACAAACTAATTAAAAGTGCGGATAAATAAAATACATGATTCTAAGACTTTTATTAAAGATTTTTTAAGAAACAAAGATTATTTTTTTTGTGTAAAAATAATAAATGAGATAAAAAAGGTGCAACAAATAAAGAAAATAATAAAAAAGTGTTTACGGTGAAATAAAACATGTTATGTAATATTCAAAAAGGAAATATCACAATTTTTAAGATTATTTGATGAATAAAAAAAATAAAAAAAAAGATTAAAATAAAATAAACCAAGAAAGTAGCATAGAAAAACATTTTTTAGCTTTAGCGACGGACGGAAATTTGGTCGCTAAATCGTGAAGGAGGGATCCGCTGCCTAAGGAATTTAGCGACGGAAACATCCATCGATAAGGGCAGCAGACCCTACTTCCATTTTTCTCGTTTCTTTTTCATTTTCATCCATTTTAGCCCATTTTTTCGTTTAATCGCCCATACAAATCCCACAACAATAAGGATTTGCGCAAAAGTCATTTTAACACAAAAGATATTTTTTAGCCGTTAAAACCTGAAAGAAACACATATTCAAACCAACCGATTTTAGGTCCGAAAACTTACCTCCATATCTCCAGGCCCAATTTTTAAATGATGCCTGGTAGGTTGTTGGAGGTGGAATTTTAACCCATGACCTCCCTTTATCATCTATCTTTTTGGATGTAATGACAACTATGATGGTTGTCATCCTTTCTTAAGGAAGGACGATAAAGGGAGGTCATGAGTTCAGCACCCACCTTCAACAACCTACTGGGCACGATTTAAAATTTGGGCCTGGAGATATGTTTGGGAGGGATCCAAACTGCAGTCCCTGTCGGTCCAAAAACAAAGTTAAGGGCTCAAAGATGGCCCGCGACCCGCAAACAAATACCAACAGGAGGGGTCGACGATTATTTGTCACAGAGTTCCTATTTGATTTTATTTCTTGTTAATTGTGTACTTTTCTCATGGTTTAGGTGATTTATCATTTGACCTGTTGCGTGTAAATACAGCTCGATGTCAGGAAAGGGCTAAACGGGCGGCTGGGACATCCAAAGAGGGAAGGGGAAAGGAATGATCCACTGATGTGCCCCGGGGGCGAAGAGAGGCATCTGTATCCAGTAAGGCCCCTAACACAGTATTGGGCCGAGAGGGACAGCAGAGGGAAAGAGAGGTCAGTCCACCTCCTAAGAGGAATCGCCTTACTGGGGCTAGCATATATCCTTTCTTAATTTTGTTGCTTGGATAAGCCTGTTTGTGACTGTCGGCACCGATGTTATAGGGTACTGTAAGAGGGTTTGGGACTTCAGCCTCCATTGTGAATGTGCATGATGCTCCTCATCACCCTATAGCTACAGGGTGAGACCTTCAAGAGGGCCTGAGCCTGTCATCGTGCTGTCTGGGGAAGAAAAGGAGGCCTCAAAAACCCAGCTGGTGTGGGGAACTGCCTAGGCATCGACAAAGGTGACTGTGGGTCTGGAAAAGGATGTACCCGCTTTCAAGAAGGGGACCATTCCCAGGAGTGCTCCTCGTGGAGGAGATAAATCAAGGTTGGATGCCGCACTACTGATAGCCTCCCACCTGGATTCTCCTGCGATGAAAGAGAGGCTTTTGAAGATCTTTCGTTTCGAAGATGAGACGTTGCAGCCGCGTTCTTGGGATGATGTTAGGCTACAAAGAGGCTTCTATTGCAGGGTTCGGGTAATGACATGGGCCTTAGATCTGATAGTGATAGCTTGTTGTGAAAGTGTAAGTGTGAGAACTGGGATTTTAGCCCAACGCAATGATGAAAACGACATTCGTCGGTACCTTTTCTCGCTTCGGCATTTCACGTACGTTAATCAAGATATAATTTGAGAACTTCGGTATACGTTCCACAAGACCCGAACCAAGTGTTTTATGCACATTTTCAAGGAATTAAGCCCCGCCATACACGTGTGGACCTAGAGGCCAATTGGGCCCAAACCCAAACCCATAAGCCCACACATGCATATAAAGCTTAATACCCTAATTAATATGTATTTGTGACATTAAAGTAAATATTTTGCGATCTGAAAATTAAAAAGGAAGTATAAAAAATGAATTAAGAAATCAAATAAAAGAAAAGGAAATGAAATGGAAGAGATAAGGAGGAGTCACTTACATAAAAAAGCTAGACAACACAAAAGGGCTTTTTGGTTTTTACTAAATCAAGGACAAGCTTTTTGGAGACCAAAATAAAAATAAACTTGGTTGCTCATTTAAAAGGGGGGTTTTACGCAGCAAGCAAAAAAAAAAAAAAAAAAGAAAGAAAAAAGAATGATTTATGCTCTCTTCTTTGAACTCACTCAAAAACACTCACCCAACTCACTACACAACTTCCTTCTTCTTCTTCTTCTTCTTCTTCTTCTTCTTCTTCTTCTTCTTCTTCTTCTTTATCTTTCAAAAAACCAACTCCAAAGATACTCCAAAAACTCAAACACAACTTCAAAAGTAAAAAACTTAGTCCATAAGTCTCTTGCTTTGAAGTTTTGGTAACAAGAAATGCAAAAGAAACACTTTGGTTCGGGTTTGGAATCGGCGAAGCCATCGAAGCAACTCGAACTCTCTCAAGCATCAACCCATGGATTCACATTGGGAAGGTATAAATCAAGCCTAATCTCTTATTTTCTGTCATCTTTCATGATTAAGTTTGTTTGAAATGTTTTGGTTTTTTTTTTAAAACAAAAAAACGTAAAAACCAAACTTTTTGGTTGAAAAATATAAACCACCCTGTAAGAATGGTTGAAATAAGTTAAAATGGCTTCCCTTGGACTTTATTTATGTACCTTAACAATAATGGAGATATGGAGGTAAGTTTTCGGATCAAAACAAGCTTAAACAGGCTAAATTAGAGTTGAAATCGATTTAGTTTGAACATGTGTTTCTTTTTAGTTTTAATGGCTAAAAAATGTATTTTTCTTTGTTAAAATGACTTTTGAACAAATCCTTGATGTTGTGGATTTTTTATGGGTTAAATAGAATGAAAAATCTGGCTAAAAAATGAAAAAAAAATGCAAAAATAACAAAAAAAAGGGGGACAGTTTTAGAGCTACCTAGACTGACGAACTTAGCGACGGAATGTTTCTATCGAAAAATCCGTCGGTAATTCCGTTAGACAGCAGACCACCTCTTTCACGATTTAGCGACCAAATTTTCGTCCTTCGCTAAATCTGTAGATACGCGCAGTTTATTTTAAAAATGCAATATCTCACTTGTCTCTTATCTAGATTACTCGTATGATATACCGTTTAAAAGCTCTTTTGATGTAGAAAATGATGAGATATTTATCTCATTTTATTTTTAAGCTTCAATAAATTGTAATTTGGTTAAGAGGAAAAAGTGATCCGGCTTTTGGTTTTGAACCACATAAATAATCTTTGTTTTCTAAAAAAAATCTTGAATAAAAGTCTTAAGATCATGCATTTTATTTACCCGCACTTTTAATTATTTGGTGTATTTACGATGACGTGCCAATAAATTAGCGCGATAATTATTCGCATTTGAGTATTAGACTTAAATTTCATGTTTAGCGTGTTTGCATCTAGGACACTGTGTTGGAAAGCCGGGTCTAGGGCCGCTAACACAATACAACAAAGGGAATTATTTTCTAGATTTCTAACTCACAAAAGTTTGCATTCTCCGAAACTAAAATTTTGCCAAACATTTTTCTAAAATAAAGATCACCACAACACATCCAAAAATGAACCAAAAATATTTTTGGGTTGTCACGAGTTCTTCTTTCGGCCCAAAATGTTTGGTCCAACCAACCGAGTT
Organism: Euphorbia neoarborescens; assembly: GCA_948330485.1. Taxonomy (NCBI): domain Eukaryota; kingdom Viridiplantae; phylum Streptophyta; class Magnoliopsida; order Malpighiales; family Euphorbiaceae; genus Euphorbia; species Euphorbia neoarborescens. Next base: position 5,923 of record CAOJCR013138450.1, on the reverse strand, counting down.
GGATCAAATGTCCCCCTAAATAAATGATCCCGAGTTATCGTATCTCCCCACTATCATCACACGTCCATTTCAAGCATGTTGTTTGTGTTATGTGTTAAATTATGCGATTTATGTATGTATGTATGTAATATGCATGATGTACCCCCAATTCCCCATTCAAACAAATGTATCCCCTAGCGTAGCTTGTGTGAATGTTTGTAATGGTGTGTAATTTTTACCGCTTTCCTTGCCTCTTTTGTGTGCTCGCTTATATAAATAATACAACTAAAATCAACTTTGGCTTTTATGCAAAATAAAAGTACATTGTTTTCAAAAATGTTGTCAATTTTTTCCAAAAAGTCTTTCAAAAAGGCTTAAGTAACTGTCTTGTCTGAACCCGATCTCTGGATCATGGTTTTGGATTCAAGACTTAGGATTCGAGAAATACTGTGAATTAATTCCTGGTAGAGCTTAGAACCGAGTAGGGACTCCAAACATCGTTTTTCATGAGATTTGAGTTTGAATTTCTTTACAAAACGTTTTCAAGCCAAAAAATTTTGGATTTCCTTCAAAAAATAAAATCCTAATAGCCTGCTTTCACACGTGTATTCATTTGCTAAAGTATTCATTTGGTTTCTCCCAAATCACCTTTCTTTTAAAAACCTGTCTTCCAAAACTACTTTTTGACCACCGTCAAAAGGGTCGCTCGCTCTCAGTGGCGACTCCGTTGGGTAATAAAATTCTTTTCAAAACTTTTCCTAAAAGTTCTAAAAAGTTAAAACTTTTTTGAAAGGAATTTTTGACAAGCCTTTGAAAGACTTAAAAGAAAAATCGACAGCATTCTTAAGACAAAGTATTTTTACTTTGTTTATCCATTCAAATAAATTTTATTTCTTTATGTCATTGCATTACAGGAGACACACTTTGCACTTCACCACTTTAAGACCACCATACCTACCTCAGTTTCTTAAGATAGTGTCGCTATATGCCCACTAATTGCTCACAAGGCCACCTATTGAGTTACGACCGATAGCCTCGTACCTTAATCTACTCGTTTGAACCTATTTGGAGAGAGATTGATGGTATATGTTGCTATGGGACCCTCCTTTGCTACTCGGACATTGACTTCTTGCATATAGAAATCTTAGCAATCTCCCTTAGGTTTCCAAAACAAAAATAAAATGAATCTGTTAGATCCGCCTTTACCATGTCAACAACGATGGTAAAGAAACCCCTCCTAGGAATGGTAGAGACTCACCGACCTGCGTTAAAACATAGGTCTGTTCTCGCATGCTATTTGATTCTGTTTGTATGTGTTTATATTTCCGAATATGATATGACACACCTGTTTAGACCTAGGTCTCATTTCCATACGATCAACATCGCTTGATCACCTATCATCATAACCATACACATAGGGTACTTTAGTACATTTCACATGTCTAGCCCCCATCACAATTCTAATTAAGAGCCTATGCTACATTATAGATTCCATCCACATGTCACGGTCTATCTAGAACGCATTATACACGATGCATATAACGCATCACGATGCCATATCATGCACAAATATCATGTCATGTATAAACTCCATGTCATGCTTCACTAAACGATGCCCTATAACACATCATGATGCCATGTCATGCATCATCACTATGTCATGTCATGCATCACCAACACGTTATGCCATGCCATGCATAAACGCCATGTCATGCATCACCAAATGATGCCACATCACACATCATGATACCATGTCATGCATGACACCATGCTATAGATCATCAACATGTTATGCCACGCCATGCCATGTATAAACGCCATGTCATGCATCACCAAACGATGCCACATCATGCATCATGATACCATATCTTGCATGACGCCATTCCATGCATCATCAACACATTATGCTATGTCATACATAAATTCCATATCATACATCATCACACGATACTATATCACGTATTACAATACCATGTCATGCATGATTCCATGCCACACATCATCAACATGTCATATATCACCACACGATGCCACATCACGCATCATGATACTATATCATGCATGATAAGATGCCATACATTATCAATATGATGCCATGACATGCACATAATGCCCTGTCATGTGTAACAAAATGTCATACCAACTATTATACACAGTTTCGTGCCATGCATCACATGCAAAGTCCATATTACACATCACAAGGTAATGCTATATCCTGTACTCTATCATGTCACACATTGTCGGGCGTTAATACATCCTTCTTCCTGGCATGTACTAGGTTCTTCCCTGTTACATGTCCAACACTAGGCACGACCTAGGAATTACACCATATTGTTTCATAACACGATCACTTTGTGACAATAGATGTCATGTATTCTCCTTGCACTCTTAAGTTTCTAGGGGCATCGAATATATTAAAGCCGGTCAGCGCACCCGTTATAAAGTCTTAGTCTCTCTCATGCATTGGTTTATCCAAGCCCTGTGGAATCGGTTACCACCTGTTTGCTGAAGTTATCTTATGCATTCACGCATCTACAAAGTTAGACTGTAACCTTCATCGGATTTATCCTATGGTGGGGTAAATCTTTAGGGCATGCATAGTCATAGGCTCTCGTGTACTAACCCAAACTAACTCTAACTAACTCATGCATTGCACCATATGCAATCTTTATCTTTTCGAGTATACATTCACCACTATTACCGAAACAAATACATTTCGAGCCAATGTGTTATATAGTTTGTATAGCAATGTATGCATGGTGCCGAACATATATTGCTTCATTTAGACATGCGATGTTTCCTTACCGCACTTTTCACAGTCATATGCACATCGGTGAATTGTCAACATTTGTCTCAATACTATCTACATCAGAAACATTCGTTTTGCCTCCACAAGGACATTATATAAACTTTTTATTAATGCACCCGAACATGCTTATCTATTTTGTTTTATTTCTTACGTTATGTTCATCATAGCATGATATGTTATGTCATTCAGCTTTAGGCATAACATATCCTATGCCATTCATCATAACATTCTTATATGTTATTCATCATGACATCATTATATGTCATTCAACTTTAGGCATAACATATCCTATGCCATTGATCACGACATTCTTATATGACATTCATCATGACATCATTATATTTCATTCAGCTTTAGGCATAACATATCCTATGCCATTCATCACGACATTCTTATATGTCATTGATCATGACATCATTACATGTCATCTATCACTGCATGTTATGCCGTGTTACTTAACTTTATGCATATAATTCTATGCCATTCATCATGACACTATTATATACCACCCATTATGGCCTATTATACCACATGATTTACCTGCAGGCATATCATGTTATGCCACTCATCATGACATCACCCATGTCATGCACCATGACCTGTTTAATCAAATGATTCATTGCCAAGTGTATTATGCTTTGTCATCTGCCATGATATTATTAATGATATACACCACTGACATATTGTGTCATGCAAATCCCATGAACATACATTCAAGTGCCATGTCTTGCATATGCCATAGTCATTCATTCAAATATTATACCATGAGAATGCCATAACCATACATTCAAACATTATACCATGCAAATGCCATGAACATGCATCTAATTACCATGTCATGCATACGCCATGGTTATTCATTCAAATATTATATCATGAAAAATGCTGTTACCATACATTCAAACATTATGCCATGCAAATGTTACAACCGTTCATTCAAATGCCATATCATTCAGTAAAATTCCATGAACGATTATCTAAATGTCTTGCAAATGCTATGACATGAAAATACCATGTCACTCATACTAAAGTCATGTCATTAGTGCCATGTGATACCATGCCATTTATAAAGGCAATATAAATCAATCACGTCATCACAAATGAGGCATCGACATGAGTTTATTCAATCACATCATGAACCATAGGCCCAAATACGGGTTATTGACCATCAAATCATTTGTACGGTCGATCACCATCGAAATCATATCACACGGTCATTAACTGTTAAATTGTATCACGTGGTTGTTGACCATCAAATCGTTTCGTACGGTCGATCACCGTTAAAATCATATCACACGGTTATTGACCATCAAATCATATCACGTGGTCATTAACCATTAAATCATTTCGTACGGCCGATCATCTTCAGGATTATATCACACGGTCGTTGACCATCAAATCATATCACATGGTCGTTGACCATCAAATCATTTCATACGGTCGATCACTGTCGAAATCATATCACATGGTCGTTGACCGTTAAATCATATCACATGGTTATTGATCATCAAATCATTTCGTACGGTCGATCACCGTCGAAATCATATCATACGATTGTTGACCGTCAAATCATATCACATGGTCATTGACCATCAAATCATTCGGTACGATTGATCACCGTCAAAATTATATCACACGATCATTGACTGTTAAATCATATCATGAGGTCGTTGACCATCAAATCATTTTGTACGATCCAAATCATATCACATAGTCATTGACTGTCAAATCATAACACGTGGTCGTTGACCATCAAATCATTTCGTACGGTCAATCACTGTTGAAATCATGTCATGTGGTCGTTTATCATCAAATCATTTTACACGGTCGATCGCCATTGAAAGCATATCATGCGGTCGTTGATCATCAAATCACGTCAAATAGTCGGTGACTATTAAATTATTTTGCATGGTCGATCGCCATCAAAATCTCTTAAGGTATTATTATGAAATGTGATCCATGTCATATAGAATCAAGCATTGTCAGTTGTGCCTTTCAGCAGTCAACCAATCGACATATTTCTTATGACGGACGATCCCTGTCATATAGAATTGGGCATTATCGGCTATGCCTTTCAGCATCCATCCAGTCGATACATTCTTATGACAGCAATCCCTATCATATAGAATTAGGCATTGTCAGTTATGTCATCCCATTTTCAGCTAGTCAACATATTCTCATGACATGCGATCCATTACATGTAGAATTAGGAAATCATGATGGTCTTATATGTGATTAGCACTCTCTAATACTGTGAATAGTACTCTCTGTTCGTGTGGTTAGCACTCTCTGACCCAGAATCCAGTTGTCTATGGGTAGTTGGAGGTTTTATGTCTTCTTTGTGTGGTTCGTACCCACTAATCATGTGATCAGTATCCTCCGATCAATTACTTTTAAGTCCTATGTGTCTTCAGCTTTGTTAGTCCGCACATACTGCAAGTCATAATCGTAATCCATCACTGTCTCATATATGTGTTCACGTCCTTCATATCAGGTTTTAACTTAAATACCATTCTATGCTCTGTATATCATACACCCCACATGTTGCATATACAACATGACCACCACATTGACTATGTTCTGTGTGGTCAACACTATCTGACCGTCTGATTGGCACTCTCCAATCCAAAATTCAGTTATCTACTGGTGACTGGAAGTTAAATCTCAAATGTTCCTGTTACACTTGTATATATTGCAAGCATTCACGCATTCACTAGTATGTTATCTGGATATCATCACACTACATTGCACAGTCATGCATTATAAATTATACTTACATGTTTGCATGGGTGGAGACCCTAGGGGCATTTCAGATATGAGTTGACGATGAGAGGAAGGCCAGAACTCGATATGGATCCGTATCAAATGATCACAAACAGAATTGTGGATGCCCTTACTGACTACTTGGCATCTTCGAATTTTGGAAAAGTCATCTGTGAGAAGATAGCTTTAGATTTCAATATGCATATAGCCTGGAATGCATTCGAGATAGCCAGGTTGAAAGCCCAAAACACTGCTTTAGAGGTGGAGGTGCTAAACCTCCGATATCAGCTTAATACCAGCCTTAGTAAGGGAAACATAGCACCATAGATTAGTCAATAGGTTGTAACCAGCCCTGCCTTTGTTCTGAACATA
>CAOJCR013136485.1:0-10859 GCA_948330485.1 Euphorbia neoarborescens | reverse complement strand
AAATAAATTCATAGTATAAATTAATTGATCAATTTACCGTACGGTGAAATGGAACAATTAAAATATATTGTATTGATTTATTAAACTTACACAGAATGGAATTTTGGTTTGATGGATTTTAATTGGACGGATCAAAATAATTGAACCAAGGAATTACGGGGGCCTGCGAATTGGACCCTGGCCTATTAGGATCTTCATGGTTCATATATATAAGCCAAAAGGATGAGTGAAACCCTAATTTCAGAAGAGATATTTTCTAAAATAAGGGGAGAGGAAGGAGTTCTTCCGTTTATCATTCCGCTTGATTTCGTATTGTAATTGATCAGTCCTTGACTCTGCTAGCACGGGTTCACAGCCAACAGTACGTGCATTACTCTGTGGTTGGATCGCCAGGATTCAACGGCATCTCGAAAGAGATTATACGGCAAGCCTTGGATCCCTGATTTAGGTTTTGCAAACCCTTCATATTCATTAAATCGGTTCCTATAGGGACTGAATCCGGAAATTTTAAAAGCCTTTCGTCGCGCCTGTTGAGTTTCCAGGCCTGAATCCGATCCCCAACAATATGTTGTTTGGATTTCCTAGGTTTAAGATTCTTGTAAGGATATGGCCTGGCCAACCGTATCCTTGCTTTAATTCATTAGTTGCCGCGAGAGTGTGAGCTAGTGATAGATCACCATAGTGAAATCTCAGGAACCGGGTAGGTTAGAGATAGCTTCTATTTGGGATCCCAAATGGTTTATGGAGAAGCCGCACTGAATGCATATTAGCCGAGCAACCAGGTACGACGAGAGTTAAGCTCGGGCTGACTCGACTAAATAAGGGCATCTAACCTAGATATAGGCTTTTGCCCATATATTCCTCCATCAGGAAGCATATATGTCCGGTATTTATACAATTTATGACCATTATTATACCGGATATCACCCATACTTTTCTCCATCAGTTTTATTTCTTATCATACACCTCGAGTACTGCCCAAAGACTTCTGCTTCCTGTCTTTTATCCTTATTTCCTTTTCTTTTCTTTAACCAGACCATGTTTACAGTCACACCATTCTTTAACACTCATATTAAACACTTATCTTAGCACGCCATAATCCTTGTAGTTCGACCTTGGGTTACCCGATTCGTGCATACTGGATCTTCTAAGTATATTAAAAGGTTTGGCTTTAGTCCTACCATGTGACAAGCTTACCATCCTTAGTCCTCTCTTTGATCTCTTCTTAGGGTTCAATTATATTGACCCTAAAGCCATCCATATGACAAGCAAAGTCTACTAGATTGTTGAAAAGTTCAAACCTCGAAAGTTGCATCCTATCAAAATCTACCATCTCCGATTATCCATTGTATACTTCCTATTTGTCCCTTATGAAGATTTCTATTATGTCCTTAATCTTCTGTTCATCTTGGCTAGCTTGTCTCCCTTCAAATCCCAAGCCTCGATTGTCCTTCTACATATGATATACAACGGGTTTAGAGTTGCCCTGCTCCTTCTTACTGAGCCCCTTGCCTTCCACATTATTGTGTTTTTCCATATAGTTCAACCAAGATGGTGCAAGAAACTTATCTTCCTTATGAACCATGGACACCTGAAACCCATTCATAGGAATCTCCATGGCAGCAGCTGCTGTAATGGATGGTTCATCAGCTTACACGGTGACAATTTTGCCCCCCCCTCTCCCCCCCTCCCCCCCACACACACACACAAGCATTTTCACCTTCTGGTGCAATATTGAAGGTATACCACCCAACTTATGGAATGATGGTGGACCCAATAACAGTGAAAAGGTGATCGAGATATCAATGATTGTGAAGAGTTCCATTGATTTCACCCCTTGAACTTCAACTTCTACTTCAAAGGTGCCTACAACTCACCTCTTGCTTTCGTCATATGATTTTATTATAGTGGCTGTCTTTTGGAGAGCTGCAGCTTCCAAACCCAAGTACGGTAGAACCTTCAATGGATAAAAGTTCAATATCGACCCATCGTCCACCATGACACAAGTCATTACCCATTCTAGGATTTGGAATTTTAAAAACAAGGCTTATTATGCCCTTTACCTTCTGGTGGGAAATCTTAATCACTGAAATTTATCATAGGTTTCTCCTTTCTAACTGTGACATTCACTGTCTCGTTCAAACTTGACTTCTATATCAACCTCCTCACCGCTACTTCTCTATGCTTTTAGGATTCTTATAATAGCCACCATATACTGATCTTGGCAGAGGTATTCTTCATTTTCTCCAATGTTTATTCTTCTATAAATTGTGGCCTCATCGCTATCAAAATTGTTTAACCAGTTGTGGCTTGATTGTGCACTAGGTCCCATGGTTGATACACCTGAACTCTTTAAGTAACATTATTAACCTACCCATCTTTGGGTCTTAAGATCACAACAGCCAATCAAGAAGACACAGGATATTTGGGCACTAGGTCTCATCACTATATGAGTATCTCATTTGTGGGAGTTCCTAACATATATTCTAGGTTTTTTAAACATAAGAGAATACAAAAAGTATGACTAAGTATAAAATAAAACAAAAAGGAAAAATAAAAACTAAATTAGGCTAAAAAACCATTAGAAATATTATATCAAATTCTTATTTAACCTCATTGAACCATATTGGGCCCAATCTAGATCTCTAGCATTATGAACCAAAAGAGTTAACCCAAATTCAATGTGTAAGTTAAAATCACTCGAAATGTAGCTTTGAGACTTTAATACTACATCTTGATCAAACTACACCAAAATGTTTTTATTTATCCCAATGGTATTATGGAAAAAGAAAGATACGAAACATGAAAATAAGTCATATGGCTACCAATGGGATATACTACTTATTTTATGCCCTAGCTGGATCCCCAAATTTGTTTTGGGATCTCATGTAAACAAGAAATCAAAAGAAAAATTGAATTTAAGAAAAAGATTGGATTTATATAAAAATTTCATTAATAAGAAAAAAATTTGAATAAAAAGAAGATCATATTCGGATCAAAATTTCAGTAATTAGAAAGAAATTGAGTAGTAGAAAAGAATCAGATTTTAATCAAGATTTAATTACAAATAATCAGGAAATGCAAAAATAAAATAAATGAATTATGAAAATAGAGTGTTGGTTCTTCAGGGTTACCTTAATAAGATATTTCTGGGCTGCTGAAGAATCAATATCAAAGCTAAAGTGCTTGGAAAAGCTGATTTTGGACGTATGAAGTGTATATTTTAGCAGAGTAAATTTTCTCTCTCAAAAATTGGACCATTTAGAAGCCTATGAGGCTCCTATTGATAGATTTTCAGAGCGTCCAAGGTATTTCGTATAGCCCAAAGATGGGCTATACAGCTCAATTCTTTTTTAGGAAGAAAATTGGCTATTTTTAGAAAATAATTAAGTCTGGGTGGAAGTTAGATAGTATGACCCAAATTCAAACCGTGTGGCACAACTCCCTAGCTTACAGACCATGTTTAGTTGAGTCATAGTTGTGATTAGGATGTACAAATCAATGTTTGGGCTGTATGGCTCAGCCCTTAAATAGGAACCATTGCTCAATTTTGGGTTTTACCACACGACTTAAGGGTTGAGTCGTACGGCTCAACATTTAAGTAGTTTATTTTGGCCGATTTTGGGTTGGGCCTTGCAACCCAACCCTTGGTTTAGGCTTAAGGGTTTATTTGTTTCCGATTTTTGGGTGGTTTAAGTCAATTTTTGGGTTGGTTAAGAATTTTCTAGGGCTTAGGATTTTTTGGGATTGTTTTCGAACTTGGGTTTGGTCAAAGATCAAAGAGACTATATTGATTCTCAATCCAACCTGAAATAATAAAAAATACAGAGGGAAAGGTAATGTATTTTTATCATCAGAACTGGGTAACCCGTGCCCTAACAAACTATATATCATGCATTAGCCAATACTTTCAATTTTGAATTACATTAGTCCGATAGCACGTATACCATACTCATAGCCACTAGTCTTTTTAGACAAATTTAGGCTTATATTATGGCGACTGAAGCCTCAACCTTTTAAGGCAGTCACTTCAGACAAATATAGGCTTAGGTCATAGCGATCGAAGCCCTAGCCTTTTTAGGTAGTCTCTTTACACAAATTCAGGAATAGATCATGATAACAGAAGCCCTACCCTTTTCGGGTAGTCCCTTCAAAAAAATTTAGGCTTAGTTCAAGATGACAGAAGCACAGCATTTTTAGGTAGTCTTCTTAGACAAATTTAGGCATAGGTCTTGGTGACCAAATCCCTAACCTTTTGAAGTTATCTTCTTAGACAAATTAAGGCTTAGGTCGTGGCGTCCTAAGCCCCAACCTTCTCATGCAGTATTTTCAGACAAACCCAGGCCTAGGTTATGGCAATCAAAGCCCCATCCTTTTCAGATAGGCTTCTAAAAAAACTAAGGTTTAGGTCATCACAACCGAAGCCATTAGCCTCTTTAGGCAGTCTTTTCAAACAAATCTATATCACATTGTATTCATATGCATACCATTCTCTCGCATGAAATCAAGTTTAAATGATTCATAAACAAGTAACTTGATGGTTAGGTAATATCCCTCACACTTTTTATCGTGTTCCTGAATTCAGCTTCTGAATCTAGTTACACGAGGGGTTGTCTGTGACCATGAGATTTTTTGGGTCAATAATGAATCAATATTCACTAGCCTTTTTCTATTCCTATATGTATTTCTTTCGAGTTATACAAATGAGAAGTTCGGGGAGCAAAAAGAATCCGCATAAAGGTCTTCAAAATCTAAGTTAAAACTAATTTCCCTAAGTGTCCAAACTTGCTAAATTTTCTATTTGTGTTTAAGATGCCCATGTCTGGAAAGGCTTAAATTAGCCAGGTCTAGAAAGGCTTATTTTCTCTAAATGTCTAAGCTAACTTGATAAGGTGAGGTGTGGATCGAATGGACCAATGGCATGCTGAATCGAATGGTAAAGTCCTTAAGTTGGATAACCAAGTGACTTGGTAAACTGAGTAGCTAAATCCTTAAGTAGGATTGGCCAAGTGACTTGGTGAATTGAGTGGCCAAGTCCAAAGGCCAAATGACCAAGTGGCTCGGTAAATCGAGTGGCCAAATCCTTGGGCCGAATTGGCAAAAAGACTTGGTGAACCGAGTGGCCAAGTCCTTGGGTTAGATGACCAAGTGACTTGGTAAACCGACTGGATAAATCCTTAGGCCAGATTGGCCAGGTGACTTAGTAAACTAAGTAATTGAGACCTTGGGTTGAATGGCTAAATAACTTGGTAAATCGAATAGCCCAATCCTCAAGCCGGATTGGCAAAGCCTTATGGACCGATTTGGCAAAGATTACGGACCCAATTGACCAAATCCTTGGCTAGACCGAGTCACCCTTCTTTGGCAAGATTGATTCACCCTTTCTTGGGCAGACCGAGTCATTATATGAGTCGAACTGAATCACTTTTCCTTGGCCAGACCAATTCAAAAAATTGTATTTTTGAACTAAAAACCTACTGGCAAAGTTTGTACAATGGCTTCTGGGCCATATTTTAAATAATAAATAAAGCCAAAAAAAGTGGGCTCGGGAAGTCAGATGGCTATATAAAGCCACACACTTGTAGCCTTTGAATGGGGGGGCTCTCACTTTTTTAAAAGAAAACCCCATTCTAGGTTTTTGAGACTTCCTTAGGCAGAAGGGTTTTTAAGAGAGAGAAAAAGAAATTTTTCTTACTATTAATCATCTTCTTCATCCTTTTTCTTTCCACCCATTAAAATTTCCTCAGCTTCATAGCTTAGGTTTCTAAGGGTTTATTCTTTATAGAATAAACCCTAGGAAACCATTAAAATTATTTATAATCACCAAATGATGATTTCCATTCACAAAAATATCTTAAATCTCTAAGAAACCTAATTTTGAGAAGATTTCATTACAAATCATAACTCACCGGCTGGATTTTGCACCATTTGAATTCCACTTCAACTCGGATTTCTCAACAAGAATCTCAGAGTTTCACTGCAAAAGAGGTAATTTCTTAGACCCATTTAAATTCCTTTGTATTTATTTTGTTATTTGCTTAATGTTTGTTTGGTTGTTATTTTCTTCACTTGACTATTTATTGTGTTATTGCATATCTCTTTGTTTACTTGTTTTTCATTGGCTATTTGACTATCAATTTGTTGTTTTGCCATTTAAATCTTCTTCAAGATATCTTTTTAATCACTATATTTTTTTGTTTTCTTACTGGGATAAGGCTTTGTACCATACAATGTACTTTTCCCAATTTAGCTTTATTTTGGTTACCTATTAAAGCCTTCTTATTTTCCTCAACCTATTTCTATAACTGGTTTGTTTTTTCTTAGACCACCTGTCAAATGGTTTGCCCTGTTTATAGTATTTTCATATAGCCCTTTATTTTACTCATCTACCAAGGTATCATACCATTGTTTTATCCACCTTTTGTGTTTGATTTCCCTTTTTTTGTCATATGTAAATCCTTTTCATTCGGATGGTTTGAATTCATTCAATTTCTTCTTTTATTTTACCCAGTAAACTATGGTCTAACTATAAAAATACCCCTATGGGTATGTCTCTATAGTTGAGCAGCCAGTCTGACCTGGAAAATCCAATTATTCTTAAAATCTTAGTGTTTGAGTCATTTTCCCTATAGAGAAACAAGTCACTAAGATACCTTGGCACGACAGATCTTTTCTTTACCTTAATAAACCGAGTCAATTTATCTTTAAAACCGAGTCAAACTTGCCTTAAAGGAATGGGTCCCTCAACTTTGGCTGAACCAAGTCTCTTAAGAATTGAGAAGATCGAGTCTTCCTTCCTATGGACCAAACCAAGTCCAAAAACCATAGGTAGGTTGGATCATTTTTATCTTGGCTGACCGGGTCCCTTGGATGATCTGAGTTGGCTTATCATTGGCTGGCTGGATCCTTCCTTACCTTGGTTAAATAAGATCATTCCTTGCTTTACTCGAACTGGATCCCTTTTTTATCTTGGCAAATTGAGTATAAATACCCTTACAAACTGGACCATAAAAGCCTTAGAACAGAGTCAAGATATCCTTTGAATTGGGACCTCTTTCCTTTTAGCTGAACTAAATCAATATTGACTTTAAGATCCGGGTCAGAATGCCATTAGAACTAGGCCGATGTGCCTTTAGGACCGAATTAGTTAGTTCTTAAAGGCCGATTTATTTCCTTTGGAAAATTAAAAGGTTGAGCATTGGTTACCAACCGAACAACATTTCCCTTGGTGATCACCATACAAGTTGAACTCCATTTCCTTTTGGTGTATTTATTTTTATCAATTCTTAAATAATTTTATTCATATGGCTATTTAAATACTAAACAGTACACGATTTCTCTTTTATTTCTCCTTTGTTTATGATAAATTAAACTTAATTTCTAATAAATATGTATGCATTTAGAAAATCGGACTAAGAAGCCAGTTTTAGGGCCGTTAGGTTAAAGCTACAAAGGAAGTTGATATTTTCGGATATCTGAATCACTTCTTATGCATGTGTAAATATTTGCCAAATTATTTTAAAGAGAAAATGATTTTGAAGTCCCATCTCTCGTTTTAAAACAAATCCAAGTCTAGTCGGTTAAACTCACCGGGGTTTACCCAACTAGCCTCTAAATATATGACCCCGAGCTATTTTATCTCCTCATTCTAAATGTATATCCATTCCACATGTCTTGTTTGAGTCCAATGTGCTTTAATTGTTTTCAATTGTTTAAAATGTGTGCTAGATGCATATTAGGATTTATTTATTTATTTATCGCTTTTTATATACTAATGTATTCTAGGCAACTTTACCTCAATCCCAATTTTAATAAATGTATCCCTTAGAATACCTTGTTTGAAGCGATGTAAGTACATATTTTATTTTCTCACATTTATTTTTCTTTTTTGCATGAGAGATCACTTAAACAAAAATAAAATCAATACATAGTCCAAATAAACATACTTTGCTTAAAACTTTGTCAAATTTATAAAATGTCTTTTGAAATGTATAAGTAGATTTCATGTTCGAACCCAAATCTCTTAACATGGTAGCCCTCATCCGGCTTAACTATAATTCATTTCCCGATAACAGCTTATTCGGATGGTAACTCCACATTTTTAATTAAAATCATTTTTGATAAAATTGGTTTTCTAAAATCCCTAAGCACGTGTTCACATATGCATTTGGTCAAGGTTTTCTTTCTCTAAGCCTTTAGGCCAATTTTAAGGCGAGAGCAGTTTTTAAAAGAAATAAACCTTAATCACTTAGGTTAAATTTATTTTATTTCTCACAAAAGTATTTTGAAAAGAAAACCTCATGCTTTTTAAAAATCATTATCCACTCACAGAAGCCTAATAGACCTTCTAAGATCCTATGTAGCTAGGCCTATCTCCGCTCATAGATCTAGTTTAGTCATTGAGTCCTCTTACTGACTTTATAGACCTTGAACTTCCTTAAGCTCAATACTACTCCCACTAACTTCCTTAAAAAGGAACTCCTCTTCTAATAAGTGACCCTTCCTGGCTATGAAAACTTTTTCTCTGTCGGGTAATACAGGTAAAACCCATTTATTTCCTTAGTGCAACCCATAAATAGGCATTTGAGCAATTTAGACTCCAGCTTCCCACTTATTAACTTCTTAACATGTGCATAGCAGCCAAAATCATCATGAAAGATATAATGGTCTTTCGGCCCGTCCACAACTCATATAGTGTTCTTTCGACTACCTTAGCTAGTGTATGATTAAGTGTGAAAGTTATTGTCTCTAAATCACATCCCCAAAAGGACATTAGAAGAGTAGCTTGACTTATCATTAAGTGAACCATGTCTAACAAAGTCATGTTCCCCCTTTCTGACTCTCTTTCCATTGCGGTGTCCCAGGAGGTATGAGTTAAGACACTATCCCACACATTCTCAAGAATAATTCAAACTCTTATCTTATATACTTGCCACCCCAGTCGGACTGAAGTGATTTGATAGTCTTACCCAGCTGGTTCTTTACTTTGCTCTTAAAATCCCTGAACCTATTAAGGGTCTCTAACTTATGCTTCATAAGATAGATATAGCCATATCTACTGAAGTCGTCAGTAAACGTCACAAAGTATAGGTAACCAGATCTAAGAAATGTGATTATGGGCCCATATATTTTAGAGTGTATAAGGTCGAATAGCCCAGTGACCCTTTCAGTTTTTATGCTAAAGGATGCCTTTATAATTTTTCCTCTCAAACAATATTTGCATGTGTCATGTGACTTGAGGTCAAATGCACCTAGCACCCCACTTGCTTGAAGTCTAGTTATACATCTCTTAATTATGTGTCCTAAATGATAATGTCAGATGTAGGTAGGATTAAGCCCATTTGCCTTAACCCTTTTTGGAATTATATTGCATATAAGATGCTCTTATTTTATTTCCAAGATATACAAGCCATTATTACGCAAAGCGGTTCCATAAATAATATTTTCAAACATAATATCAATAATACCATGTTTAATATTAAATTGAAACCCTTGGTATCCAGTACAGAAACTAAAATAATGTTTCTATACATGGAAAGTACAAAATAACAATTTCTTAGAACCAAAACTAAACCACTAGGCATCTCCAATGAAAGTCTCTAATCTCAAGAGCTTGGACTCCTGCTCCATTCCGCACTCTAAGATCTATTTTTGTGGATCCTATTAATCTTATATTTTTTAGTCCCTCGATATTGCAATAAATGTGAGAATCACATCCTGTATCCAAGACCAATGATGTAAAAATAGTAAGATTAATCTCAATCATGTAAATATCTAAAGAATTAATTTTGTTCTTTTTCTGCTCTCCTATGAGCTTAGGACAGACATTGTTTAGTGCCCTTTTTCTCCATATTCAAAACAAGGATCTTTAGGAGATGCCCTGGGCTTAGAGCTACTGGCCTTCTTAGCCTTAGCCTTGGCCTTGTGAGCCTTGGCTTTGGCCTTGCCCTTTTCTATAAGGTTCTTGCCCTTGTTTGCTAATAGATCTTTTAAAGTCTTCTTGATCGATTTTTAGCTCTAAAATGCTATTATCCATTCCTTGCATGTATTAGTTTATTATAAATTGTCCAAAAGACTCTAGAAATGAGCCATGATGATTTAATTGCTAACTCCTACAAGATTACCATGATAAGATGGCCGAGTGTGTCCACATAACCCTTCATTTAGAGTATATGGATACACATAGATGTCCCAATATCGATCCTACAAGTGTAGAATGCTTTTGTTGTCATATAGCTTTCTTGCATTGCCATATTTTGATACATCTTTTTCAAACGATCCATGATTTGGTAGGCATGCTCATTCATGAATTTCTTTTAGAGCTTAGAGCTCATGGTACCTAACAATAGCCATATGACATCTCTATCATCACACACATACTGGTCAAACAAATCCAACTAGCCTAGTGTTATCCCCTGACTTGATTGGCACTCAGTTGGTAGAGGCCTATTCGGAACGTACTGTAAGCACCAGGATTTTAATCCCAAGGCTATGATGAAAATGGCATTTGCCAATTACTTTTCTGGTTGTAAGTATCCGTTTGAGTTGACCGATATCAGACCGATGACTCCGGCGATGCACCGCGAAGAACCCGAATCAATTGCTTTTCTTGAGTTTTTTTAGCTAAAATTATCTGACCCAATTTCCCATCTCATCCTAATTTTTAGATTACCCATATCATCATTATTATTCATTTATTTATTTATTTATTTAAATATGATAGATAAATAAATAAATAAAATGGTAATAGTTTTGGTTAGATTAAAAATGGTAGAGGAAGAAAATGGAAGAAACAGCTTTTTTAGCTATATATTAAAGGAGCTAAACCATGACAAGAAATGGGAAACAGCCCAGCGGCA
>CAOJCR013133472.1:0-10550 GCA_948330485.1 Euphorbia neoarborescens | reverse complement strand
ATTCACACAGAGAAAGGTACTGACCCATTGTTCTTTTTACTTTTTCTCAGCTTATCTTACCATGTCTTCCCATGCTCAACAAGCTCTTTTACGCCAAATAGTTATCGCGAAGCCAAAGAATTTGAAGCGTCGAAACTTGCTCCAGAGCCTTCCCGCTACTGATGAACTACCCGCGCCGGAGGCTCTCTCTCTTGGTCTGGCTTTGTTACCCAGCTCATCTTCACCCACGGTTTTTAAACCAACTCCTCCTTCGAAGAGGAGTCGTTTGGGCAAGGTATGTTTCTCTTAACTTTGTACTGTTTGATGTTGGGTGTGATATTTGATTCTTTTTATTTATTTGTAATATTAGGATCTTCCTCCCCAAGGTGATACCCTATCCTTGGGTGACCTTTTTTCTAAGAAGGTTGGTGATAAGGCCCGGATTACTGACCAGCCTGTTCTGGACAAACTGAGGGGAATGGTCCTACTTCCCTTTGAGCAAAAGCGACTGGAGTCAGTTCCCTATACCACCCTTTCTGATGGGGCTTTCAAGGTGACTGCCTCTGTAAGTATATATTCATGTATGTTCATGTATAATTTTATACCTAACTTATGACCTGATGGTTATAATAACTTTCAGGTGCTTCCATATTTATCTGTCATCTCTGAGCAGATGGAGCATCTACAAGCTCACGAGGAGCAATAAGATGATCTGAAGCATGAGCTGAAAGAGCAAGTGAGGGAGCTATCCCACTGCTTAGATTAGCTCGAAAGAGATCGAGCCAGGGAGGTAGCCGAGCTGAAGGCAAAGGAGGCTACCCTTGAGGCAGCCCTTGTCGAGATGAAGGCAACCTCAGAGGCCATACTTCAATCCAAGGAGGAGGCTGTGGTGGCCGAGCTAGAGGAGGCAGCAGCCTTTTATGTTCAGAATGCCCGTTTGTATGGTGAAAACATTCACGCTAGTTATATCGCCCGACATCCGGATGAAGCTCCTACCTCGGTTCAGTTTCCTACTTTGGACGAGCTGAAGGATTATCATGAGAGGAAGGCTCAGACTCAAGAGGAGCTCATGGATAGCCCTTCATCGGATCCACAGGGGGGCGAGGCTAGGCCCTCAAATGCCACTATTGATGGGGAAGTAGGGATAATTGGCGTTGCTGCCTCTGATCAAGCTTCTTAATTTTTGTATTTTTAAACAATGGTATTTTGACTAGACTTATAAAATCAGATGGTTTTTTACTTATCTATGCGTCTTTCTTTTGCCCGCCACTTTGAGATCGAGATATTTTTATATATTGCACACCTTTTGGCCTTGGATTCGGGACTTTTATGTAATCCCTTTTCTTAGTTTCTGTTTGTAATTTATACCAAATAATAGCTAACTATAGCTCAAGGTTCGGGGTTTTGCCTGATTTTGCTCAACGTTTTGGTTTTATGACAATTTTATTTGCCTTTATTAAGGTCTAAAAAAATTTTTATGAAGCCAACTATTTGACACTAGGTTTGGCCTTTTACCGACTTAACCAACTTTGTGGGTTATGATTTTATTTGTCTTTACTAAGGTCATAATAAAAATTTTATGCAGCAACTTTTTGGCACTAGGTTCAGCCTTTTGCCGACTTAACCAACTTTGTGGGTTATGACTTTATTTGCCTTTATTAAGGTCATAATAAAATTTTTATGAAGCTAACTATTTGGCACTAGGTTCGGTCTTTTGTCGACTTAACTAACTGTTTGGTTATGATTTTATTTGCCTTTATTAAGGTCAAAATAAAAAATTTTATGAAGCCAACTGTTTGCCCCTTGTTAATCAGAATATCTTTATACTAATTTCTTTATAAAATGTTATTGCATTCATTCACTGCCCACTATTGGGGGAATACACGAGCTAACTAGCTACCTCGTTAGCTTGTCTGGGGAAAACCCTTCTTTTTTATGGGATAAAACCGCTGGGTCAGGAAAAGAGTATAGCCATTTACTTTACTGCTTATAAAAGAATTTTCTTAGATTTCTTCCATTCCAGATTTTGGGAATTTCTCGCCCATCCATTCGGTAAAGCAAGTAGGTTGAGGGTTCGGTTACTTTCTTGACTTGGTAGCGTCCTTCCCAGTTAGAGCCCATCTTTTCTATTTCTTCAGAACTTTGTAAAGCATTGGTATCTTTTAGCACCAGATCTCCTTCTTCGAACCGAATGTTCTAGACTTTTGTGTCATGGTACAAAGCAAATCTCCTTTTATATGTTGCCATCAATATGTATGCCTTTTCTCTCTTTTCTTCGAACGAGTTTAGGTTGTCCCTTAAACTGAGCTCATTTTCTTCAGCTGAGTAATGTAAGACTCTTTTGCTGGGTGACCCTATTTCGGCTAGGATCATTGCCTCAGACCCATATGTTAGCGCATAAGGGGTTTCGCTTGATGCGGATCTTGGTGTTGTCCTATATGTCCATAGTACGTGATTGAGGTGCCCTTTTGTATTTGGACAATCTTTTCCTCAGCCCATCTTCGATGGTCCTGTTAGATACTTCGGTCTGCCCGTTGCTCTGTGGGTGTGCTACTGAAGAGCACTTGTGCTCTATCTTGAAGTTTTTGCAAAATTCCTGAAACTTCTCACTTGTAAACTGGGTACCGTTATCCGAAACAATCTTATTTGCGGTATCGAACCGCATAATAATTTGATTTTCAAGGAAAGATATTACTTTTTTCGGAGTTATGGTGGAAAGTGGTTCTGCTTCTATCCACTTAGTGAAGTGATCAACTGCAACAATAATCCACTTCCTTTGTCTGCTTGCTTCGGGCATTGGCCCCACCAAGTCTATACCCCACGTACTGAATGGCCATGTGATATAGATTGGTATTTGTTTTGCTGGAGGCAGGTGACTTCTCGGTGCGTTGCATTGGCATTGTGTGCAGGTCTTTGTGTATTCTTTAGCATCCTCCTCCATGCTCTCCTAGAAATACTTGGCTAGTTTGGCTCTTCTGGCTATGGTAGATGCTTCTTGGTGTGCTCCACAAATTCCCATCTTGGTGTGCTCCACAAATTCCTTCATGCATTTCCCTCAGTATGTAGTTTCCTTCATCTCTCGAGACGCACTTCAACCATGGTTGTATAAAGGACCTGCGAAATAATTCATCACCAACTAAAGCGTACCTGGCAGATTTCCTTATAAGCCTTACTGCTTCTTCTTTATCTTCTGGTTGTGCTCCGGTTCGTAGGTATTGTCTTATAGGAGTTCGCCAATCGGTTTCGCTATGTTCGATCAGTAGTGACTCTTCTTCCCCATTTGTTGCTTGTTCCTGTACCTCGAATAGGCAATTCAGGGATTGCCATGCATTAGGGTGGGCTGCTGCTTTTGCTAGTTTATCTGCTTCTTCATTTTCTTTTCTGGGTATATTGACCATCTTCCATAGAGTTTATTTCTGTTCTAATTCTCCTATGAGCTTCTGCGTCCGGTTTAGATACTTTTCTAATCCCGAATCTTTGGTTCGATATGTTTTTGTTAC
This sequence comes from Euphorbia neoarborescens, assembly GCA_948330485.1. Classification (NCBI taxonomy): domain Eukaryota; kingdom Viridiplantae; phylum Streptophyta; class Magnoliopsida; order Malpighiales; family Euphorbiaceae; genus Euphorbia; species Euphorbia neoarborescens. The sequence goes on along the minus strand of CAOJCR013133472.1, from coordinate 7,071 downwards.
CTGGCTTGTTACTAATTTGGAATCACTTTTTATTACTACTAGGTCCGGGCCTAATTCTCGAATCAGCTTCAGAACTTTGATTAATGCTTCGTACTCTGCGGCATTGTTAGTTACAGGAAAATTTAATTTAACTGCATATCAAAATCTTAACTTACTTGGTCCTCTTATGTCTACTCCTATCCCAGCTCCTTCTGTTGATGAGGCTCCGTCCACGTATACTTCCCATGATTCTGCCTGACGAGCAGATGCTTCTTCCAACTTGATAAACTCTACTATGAAGTTTGGTAGTACCTGAGCTTTGAGTGCCTTCCTCGGTTCGTAATGGATGTTGAACTCACCGAGCCGCATTGCCCATTCGGATAACTGCGCAGATGTGTCTGGCCTCTGTATAACTTTTTTAAGGGTAGATTGATGCGTGCCTTTATTGTGTGCCCCTGAAAGTAAGGGTGTAGCCACTCGGATGCAAAAAGTAGTGCTAGTGCTATCTTTTCAATCCTGGGGTATCTAGTTTCAGCGTCTTTTAAGACCTTGCTTACATAGTATACAGGGAAATTTTGTGCTTCTTCTTCCCTGACTAACATTGCCCTCACTGCTTCATCAGTTGCGGCTAAATAGATGCATAATGTTTCACCTTCTCTTGGTTGGCTAAGGAGCGGGGTTGATCCTAGGAAGTTTTTGATATCCTCGAAGGCTCTTTGACATTCTTTGTTCCACAAGAATCCTGGCTTATTTTTTATTGCTTGGTACAATGGGAGGCATCTTTTGGCTAAAAAGGAGATAAATCTCCCTAGAGCACTGATCCGTCCGTTGAGGTTTTGCACTTCGTTCAAGTTGCTGGGTGGGCTCATCTTCAGGATTGCTTCGATCTTTATGGGATTCGCCTCTATGCCCCTGCAAGATACTAAAAAACTAAGGAACTTACCCTCTTTTACTCCAAATATGCACTTTTCTGGGTTCAGTTTCAGCTTGTATTTCTGTAATATATCGAAGATCTCTCGTATGTGTTCTGGGTGTTTTTCTCTGTCTTTGCTTTTGATGACTATGTCATCCACATAGACTTCTATAGTATCTCCTATCTGGTTCTTCACCAGTCTTTGATATGTGGTACCTGTATTTTTCAAACCAAAAGGCATTTTGGTATAACAGTATGAACCTTCATGTGTTATGAATGAAGTCTTAACCTCATCTTTTGGATCCATTGCTATTTGATGGTATCCGGCCTTCGCATCCAGGACGGAATAAAGGCTATATCCTGCTGTTGCGTCTACCAGTTGATCTATGGTAGGCAAGGGGTAGAAGTCTTTTGGGTATGCTTTATTTAGATTAGTGAAGTCCACACACATCTGGTAACTCCCGTTAGGTTTTTTGACCAACACCACTTTGGCTAGCTATTCAGTGTACTGGACTGGTTTGATGTGCTTTGCTTTAAGCAGTTCAGCTATTTCTTTTTCTATTGCTCTTTGCCGATCCGGAGCGTGTCTTATTTTTTTTGTGTCACTAGGTTAGCATCAGGGTAAACATTAAGGCTATGTTTGGTGATTACCTCGGGAACTCCTACAAGATCTTCGGGTTTCCAAATGAATGTCTTTTCTTCTTCTGTTAGGACTTTAAGTATATTCTTTTCAGCTCCGGCTCCATCTCTTTTGATATTTGGATCACCTTGTCCTCTGCTATGGGAAGGGTTTCTATGTCCTCTATTGGCTCTGTTGGATCGGTTCAGACTTCTATGTCTTCTTCTTCCTCTTCTTGACTTTTTAGTGAGGCAAGGTAGGTTCTTTGCGCTGCTTTTTGGTTCCCTCAGCAGATTGCCATTCCTTTGGGGGTTGGGATCTGCATTGCTAGATACCTGCATGAAATGATAGCTTCTGATGGGACCAGGAAGGGTCTACCAAGGATGGCATTGTATGCCATCATTGAGTCCACAATGAGGAATAGTTCTTCCATTTGTAAACGTGCTTTTCATCCCCTGCTTTTATACTTACCTGTCCTACTAACGGAACCGGTACCTCTCCCAGGCCTACTACTGGGGCACAGGCTGGCTGGATCCGCTCCTCTTGAATTCCCAATTTGTTCACCGCGTGTCTGTTGATTAAGTTGACGGTGCTGCTAGTGTCTACTAGGATTCTTTTGACGAGGTAATATTCTACGATCATTTCTACTACTAGAGCATCCATATGTCCTGCATCCACATTAGTTAGTTTCGAAAAAGACTTATTTGGGCAACACTTACTTGTGCCTGCTTCAGTGCTGAATTTTGCCTTTTTTGGTTTTGGCTCGGTCTCTGGTCCTCCTACAATGACCATGACTACGCCTTTGTATTTTTTGTTTGGCTTTCCTTCTACCTCTTTCTCTTCTGGTTCCTTGCTTCTTTTGTTGGCTCTCTCCACGAAGCGTCCCAGTTTTCCCCTTTGTATTAGTTTTTCGATTTCTTCTGCTAGGACTCGGCAGTCATCTGTATGATGACCCTGTGCCCTGTGAAACCTGCAATACAATTCTTTATTTGGGCCAAGTATCTGGCCTTTCTTAATGCTTGGGTGATTCATTTCCCTACTTAGTTCGCTATCAATGATAGATAGCAATACTTTGCTTAAGGAGGCGTTTAGTGGTGTGAAGCGTATCTTAGCGTGCTCTCTGTCTCTCTTTTGTCCTCTATCTCGGTCGCGATTGTCTCTTCTTGGTCCTTCTCTGTCTCTGCTTTTTTGACCCTGCACCTCATCAACCTCAACACAATCCTTATATATAGTCATGATTTATACCTGGTCTCACAGTTTTTGAGAGGCTAGGCATTGTCTGAGCCTTTCGCTTGTCGTGTTGTGCATAATTGCCTCACATGCTATGTTGGTTTCCAGGCTCTTGATGTTTACACATGCATCGTTGACGCGATCAATATAGTATCGCAGTGGTTCTCCTGACTTTTGGATGATCTCATTAAGCACTCGGGTTGCTGTGTTTGCAGATATTAAACCGACGAATTTGGCCACGAACTATTTTTGCAGTTCCTCCCAACTGTCGAGCGACCCGAGTGCTAACTCATCGTGCCAGTAATGGGCCGGCCCATCTAATGTGGATGAGAACATCTTACATAACAGGATTTCATCCGCATTGGCAAAGCTCATTAAGCCGGAGTATCTTCTAAGGTGGATGACTGGATCTGTCTTCCTCCTGTAAATAGGTAACGTGTGAGGATTGAAATTGCCTCGATGGATTTTCCCCAGTATTCGCTTGGAAAGCGGAGGATCCCCCTGTGAGCGCAACGACTTTTTATAAAAAATAAATTAAAAGAAAATTAGATTTTTAAAAATAAAGTGGAAAACGTTTTGAAAGAAAACGAATCAAAGGGTTGGTTTTAAATTTGGAAAATGATTCCTATGCGAGTGGAGAATTCCTTTCCTAGTACCCCCCGCTAAGAGGCAAACCTTAATAGGGACTTAAGGCCTTCGGAGGAAGGATCTTCAAATGACATGCGCATGTAAACGCGTGCTTGGGAGTTTCAACAAGATAAAATGATTTTTTGAAAGAAAACAATTTTTGGAAAAGAATTCAAATTCAAAAGAAATTCAAACTCGAATCTCTAATAACGGTGTTTGGAGTCGTCACCCGGCTCTAAGCTCAATCAGAAATTAATTCACGGTTGAAATCGAAATCAAAGCTCGAATCTAAAATCGTGATCCAGAGATCGGGTTCGGACAAGGCTTCTACTTATCCTTTTTTCGAAAGACATTTGAAAATCGACAACATTTAAAAACGAAATATTTTTACTTGCATAAAGACCTAAGATTGCTTTTAGTTCTTTTTTATTTTAATGTGAACGCATATGCAAAAGCGAATAAATAAAGCAGCAAGTTAAACACATTTACAACCCTTCACAACAGACTATCCTATGGGGATACATTTGTCAAAAAAGGGGAATCGGGAAAACATCCACGCATGCAAAACATACATAATTGCTTAAAAATAAATACTTAGCACAATATGGACATGTGGAGAAGAGGGAGTAAGATAGCTCGGGATAACGCAATTAGGGGGTCGTTCGATCCAAAGCAATTTTATTGGATCGAACATTTTGGGTCGGAGGATGGTCTCGCGGCGGCCCGAAAACAGTTTTGGCTAATTTTACGAATGGGTTGTGGTGAAATTATTTTTTAAAAATCATGTGGCTATTATTTTAGTTTTTTTTTGGATCATGCAATTATTATGTGAGACGGTTATCGGGGAATAAATTCCCTTCTTTAAACTATTTTAGCGGTCCTAGGCCGACATTGGCCGGTTTCTAAATACGAGCAAAACATTTACAAAAATATGAAGCTAAGTCTCATATACAAATTAAATTGCGCTAATTATTGGCAAATCATCGACACGTCAAAAAAATAAATTCAAAGGACAGAAGATACGTACCTGAGGTGCAAGCCCGATACGAAATACAGTGGAAAATCAAAAGCAACTATAAAACACTCCAAGAATAACACATTAGTAATTTCAAAAGTTGTTAACACGTAAAAGGGTAATATAAAAGAGATTAAAAAAATAAATTAGAAGAAATTTAAAATTAAAACAAAAAATTCAGCTTTTGCAACGAAAATAGCAACAGATCATGAACTTGGTTACTAAACAGAAAGAGTAATCCTGATCAAAGAAATAGCTACAGGTTTAGCGACGAAAATTCCGTCACTAATTCCAACAGTCTCTCTCTTTTCTATTTTTACGTAAATCTTCGTTTCTATCTCATTTTATGGATTGATTTTAACATGAATAAAATCTAAAGCATCCTAAAAGCAAACAATAAGCCAAACAAAAGCCACAAAACAAAATATCACGAGACAAAGAACAAATTACAACATGACTCTAAACTTGTAATAATTAAAAGTTAACCTCTCACATGCATATTATCAATCTAATAAAAGAAAGTAAATAAAAAAAAGAAGATATAGGCTCAGAATATACCTTTACGTCGAATATCCGTGAGTATCAGATGATTTGTTTGCGACTCGAGACTCCGGCAATGCACCGCTTTAGAACCGAATATGTATGCTTTTGTTTAAGTCTGAACATTCGATAATGTTTGAAGAGAAAGGTAGATGAGTTTACTTTTGCTCAATGAATGCGGATGAGGATCGGTTAACGGTTTGGTCCGTTAATGGTGGACTGCTGCGTTAAGGGCATTCAATGGAGACGAAGTTACAAAAATAATTGAACGAAACGAGCTGGCAAGCAAGTTTTCCGATCGATAATGAAGGATAAAAAATGGAAGAAGGAACTCTCTTAAACACGTTAATGGCTATCCCCTCCTTACTGCCTCTGTCCTTTTCTCTCTCTCTGTGTATCCCAATCTCTCTCCCCCTCGTCTGCATTAATTTCCTCCCCCTTAATCACGTCCATTTTATTGCTCTTTGGGAAAGAATCATAAAAAAAAATTTGGCCAAATCATGTTTCCTTTCTTACGTGATTATTCTGTCAAAATTGGAAAAGCTCCATTTGCGTGATTATCCTGGCCCAAAACTACTGAATTGGTGAAGAATGGCCTGCATACAAAGCTGCCCACATCATCTGATTTTTTTCTTCCTCTTTATGCCGAAACGACGTTGTTTTGGCGTCTTACTAACTGGGCCAAAACGATGTCGTTTGGCACAGGTTATTTATTTAAAAGATATGTTGCGCTGGGAGTCGAATAAGGGTGGTGAGAAAGGGGAGTACATCACGTACCGCTGGGCTACGCTTGGCTTTTTTTCAAGTCTATATATCCACTTTCTTTTTAAAGCTTAATCCTTTTCTTTTATTTTCTACTCCTTTAATTCTCAACCTTTTTATTTTTAATTTTCCTTAATTATAAGCATCATACACCATTATTTATTTATTTAATTAAATAAATAAAAATGATATAAATGAAATATAATTAAAGCGAGAATGCTCAGGTTAGAACGGGTCTATGGTCGGGCCCCATAGCTCAAACTCAAAAAGAAAAGCATTTGATTCGGATTCTTCAAGGTGCATTGCCAGAGTCATCGGTCTATTTCTTGTCAACTCAAACAAATAATAAAACGAGAAAAATAGTCGACAAATGCCGTTTTCATCATAGCCTTGGGACTAAAATCCCGGTGCTCACAGTTGCCCCTCGTGTGAAGAAATTCTGTTATAGATAAAATTTCTGAACACGAAGTGAGCATACCGTGAACGGGTTTGCATTCCTTAAACCCTTAGTGAATTGTACTAAGGATAGGAGCGCTTGGCTAGCATTCATCCTCTCGCCGAGAGAACTAGTACAAGCCTGGGTTTCCATGCATCACATGGGGTGATTTCTTCTACCGTATTTGTCTCTTAATCGATAATTTTGGAAACAAAAATTTTTGTTCCTTCGATTAAGAGATAAAGAAGGTAGAAACAGATTGGACTTATTGTCGTTGCTGGGTGATTGAAGACATGTAACATGGTTCAGACTTATGGAACTTTGCCAGAGACCATGAGACTCTGGACTTACAATGCCAGGTGATTAATTATTCTCAACTCTTTCAATAGTACCGTGAAGTGTGTGAGACGATCCCTTGATCGAGCTTTACAAGTGACGAGTGTGTGTCTGTATAAGTAAAAACGCATGTTGAAACCCTAATTTTGATCAAGTTTTTGGTGATAACAAAATAAAAATTTATTATAGTTAAGGTTTCTAAATTTAAATATTAGCCTTTGTCCCGCATAATGCCTTTGACCTTTGTTTTATTTTAAGGATATTTTCAGAAAGGTATATGTCAAATCAAAGAAGATGTGACTTCCTAAAATCATAGAAAAGGTGGATATATAGTACAACCTAAGCCATCATCATGCTGTCCCATCTCTGACCATCAGTCAGCAAATCAGATCAACTTATTCAGCAAATCAAATCAGCCTCAACACCGTTGGAAATCCCTCCAACAGCTCTCTTTTCAATTTCAAACAGAGAGATTTCAAGAAAAGAGTATAAATAGATGAAGAATGCAGTCAAGCAAGATGATGATTTTTCAAGAGAACTCAAGAACACAAGCTCTCAAACTTTCAATCTTTCGAAATCTCAAATCAGAAAGAGTGATATTTAGTCTGTACTTC
>CAOJCR013133431.1:0-12981 GCA_948330485.1 Euphorbia neoarborescens | reverse complement strand
TCGAACCCCTGTTTAATTTTATTGCTTTATTTTCCTGTTCATAATTGATAAGAAACCATAGTTGGCTCTCTAGGGTTCGACCTCTGCTTACGCTTGTGACAAGTTAGTTGTACCAAGATATGGTTATGTTATAAATTGTATTTTTGGTGGATTCAACACCCATCATGTTCATAGTTTGTTTATGGGCTAGCTTTTAGATTTGAAGGATTACGCTGTTGAACTAGATGCATATGACGTGTTGTTTAAACTCTCTTTTCTTTTCTCTGTGGCTTAGAAATTCCCATTAGGATTTCCAGAAGTGTTTCAAGTTCATATATCTCTTATTTTCTCTATCTTAGTTGGATTATGAACCTCCATTACAAGTTTTATTTCAATACAGTTTGGTCCGCTTGAATGACTACTCTTGTTACTGTGAAAGTTTCACAAACTGTGATGCATTCTATTTGTCTTCATCTAATCCTGCTAAATAGTTTGTATTTCTCTATCATCCGGAAATTTTTTTAAGCCCATTTAATGTAGGTTTGCGGCTTTAATTTTGTTGGATATTTGATCTTTCAATTCATGTCTTTTGTTATGATATTTCATTGTGTTTCAAATCATAAGTAAACATAGATGTTTAATTTAACATTCTATCTGGCCATAGCTCGGTTATTTTCAGTGTTTTATCTTGTTTTTTTTTATTATTTTTGTAAATTACAATAAACCTTCTGTTTTAGATTTTCAAGTTCATGGTGCTTTGTCTCAATCTTCCGAATTTTTAGTCCAACTGGAAATTTTCATTTTCATTTTTGTTTTTGTTTTTGTTTATCAAAATTGTGATTTTGAATTTTCGGCTTTAGAAGAGGTGATACTCTTGACTAGTGATCTTCTCTTCTTTCCATTATAATTGCTGTAAGCATAGGATTTTTGTCCCAAGAGAATGATGAAATCGGTATTCGCCAATACCTTTTCTCGCTCTGATTTTCACTCAGGTTGACTAAAAATTAAGTCTGAGGATATGAAGACTCAAAACAAGTGTTTCTTGAGCAATTTTAAGTAGCTTAACCGAGCATGTACGTGTGGGCCTAAGGCCCAATTGGGTCCAAACCCATACCTTCATCCCGCACACACATATCCACAACCTATTATTCAAATAAAGCATCTTTTTTATGCCATAAATTAAGATATTTCAAATCCGATTTTTGAACCATTAAAACAAATAAAAGCTAAATAGAAAATGAGAAATAAAACAAAATGAAAGAAAAATACAGAGTCAAATGAGCATTAAATGAAAAGATGCTTCCTTGCACTAAAGAGGCATGACCAAAAGAGAAAGAAAGTTGGAAATCTTGCCATATTGAGAAGGACCATTCTTTTAGGTTCATAAAAGAAAGGAAATTCTTCCTTATGGAGGGAGGACCACGTTTTTCACTCAAGCATTTTCAAAAGAAATTCTGCATCTTATTTCCCTCTTCTCTCACTCACACTTAACTCCTTTCTCCCTAAGTTTTTCATCTTTATCCTTGAGACCCCTCTCCATCATCTCCATCATCTTCTACCCTTCTTTTCCTCCATTTTTACCTCACTTTTTGAACTCATTACTCCTTGATTCTCGAGTCTTTACTCCTTCTTACCTTGGTTTTTGTAAAAGAAAAAAAAAGTAAACACAAAACACTTCATCTTTCTTCTAACAAAAATCTTTCAAAGCAAAACAACCTTGAAGGAACATCAAAGGGAGAAACTTAAACCATAAGTTTTCTCTCTTTGATGTTTTGGTTACCAGTAAAATCGAAGAAAATGTTTGGTTCGGTCTTTGGTGGAGGAAATCGGAACGACTCGGACTCTCGACTCAACTCGTGGAATACACATCGGGAAAGGTAAAATCTGAGGCACAAACTTTAATTCTCTCGTATGTACCATGTAGGTAGTTCATTTTGACATGTTTAGGTTTGGTTTCACATTTTGGTTTTGTTTAAATCGAATAAACTAAAAAACCAGACTTTTGGTCTGGAAAAGAAAAATATTTCGGGAAAATGGGTGAAAATAACTAAAGTTGCCCTTTTTATGACTTACCTTTATGTGCTCCTACTGTTAGGGAGTGGTTGAGGGTAAATCGAACTAAAAATGTGTGAACTCGAACAAAAACGAACAAAACCGAACCAAAGTAAACACTTTCGATTTTTGGACTTAGGCCCTTAAAAATGTGTAATTTTGGTGTTAAAATTATGTTTGGACTCATAAAAATGGTTAAAATTGGAATCCCGAGTGTCCTGGAGTGTTTTCGAGTCTTCGACTAAAGTTTTGAACCAAAGAAAATAGAAGAGGTAGAAAGCAATCCTAAAATCGCCGAGTTTTGGATTAAACCGTCGTGTTTTAGCTGAACTCGCCGAGTTTTAGCAAAACTCCTCGTGTTCCTGTAGCAAAACACGCCGAGTTTCTGAACAACATGTCGTATTTCTCTATAACATGCCAAGTTTTCAGAACTCATCGGTGTGTTACCCTACTGTGAGTTCTGGCTGAAATTAAGCCCCAGAACTCGCCGAGTTTTCTCATAACTCGCCAACTGGAACTGTAACTACATGCACAGATTTTTAAAAATGCCTATCTCACTTGTCTCTTATCCAAATAATGCGTATAATATACCATTGGAAAGCTCTTTTGATGTAGAAACTGATGAGACATCTATTTCATTTCAATTTTAAGCTTAAAAACGTCATAATTTGGTTAAGAGGCAAAAGTGATCCGGTTTTTGACTTTTACCAAATAAACAACTTTTTTCAGACAAAAATCATTTAAATCATGCATCTTTATGCATTTTATTTATTCAATTACGTTTTATCCTCTGATGTGCAAAATCGATGTTTGCCGGTAAATAGATGTGTTTACTTGCATTTGAGACTTAGATTCAATTTTTTGTCATGTGTGTTTACATCTAAAAAACCATACCAGAAAGTCGGGTTTAGGGCCACTAAAACCGTTCAATGAAGGGAATTATATACCGAATATCCGACTTATGAAAATTGCATGTTCCTAACTAAAAATTGAGCCAAATGTATTTGGGAATAACTATCACCACAATGGCCTTCGAAAAGGATGCAAAATGTTTTCAGGCCATCACAGGACCATCTTTCTTCCCAAATCGTTTGATCCGACTAACCGAGTTGGATTAAGAAGCCCCCTAAATAAACGACCCCAAGCTATCATTTCTTCCAATTCTTCACATATATCAATTTCAAGTATGATCTTGTGCAACAAGTTTAATTTCGAGCTTCAATTATGCATATCGATGTATGTATGTATCCTCATTCCCCCTTTTGATTTCGATGGAATTCCCCTTAGCTAGGTTTTATTCATTCGATTGTGTTGTATAATTATTTTAATTCTATGTGTTTATTTACCGCTTTCTTTATCGCTTTCATATGCTGTTCACATTAAATTCCAACTAAAATCAATTTAGGTGGTTTTCAAATAAAAACACTTTGCTTTTAAATGTTGTCGATTTCTTAAATGCCTTTTAAAATAGGATGAGTAAATGCCTTGTTCGAACCCCAATCTCTAGATCACGGTTTTGGATTCGAGCTTAGGATCTGAGGAATACCGTGAATTAATTTCCAGTAGAGCTCTGAACCGGGTGGTGACTCCAAATATAATTTTTTAAGAGATTCCTGTTTGAGTTTCTTTAAAATGTTTTCTTCTCCAAAATGTGGATTCCTTTTAAAAATAAATCCCAAAGCACGCATTCAAATGCATATTTAATTGCTTAAGGAATTTTTCGATTTTCTAAAACCATTTTCTAGACCCAACTTCACTTCATTTCAATTGAAGCCCCTAAGCCCTCATTCATATGCAAGAGTCATTTAAAAGATTCTTTTTCCGAGAACCTTAGAATCCCTTCTAAGGCAAAAGGTATCTTGGAAAGGATTATTTCACTCGCTTAGGAATCATATTTTCCAAAACAAATCCTTCAAATCCAAGATCCTTTTTACAAAACTACTTTTTTTTTATTTTCAAAAAGGTCGCTCACTCACTGTGGCGACTCCGCTGAGGACATTTCTTTTCAAACTTTTTACAAAGGTTTTCAAACTTTAAAACTTTTGAAAGGAATTTTTGACAAGCCATTGAAAGACTCTTTCAAAAGATATTTAAGAAATCAACAACATTTTCAAACAAAGTGCTTTTATTTGCATATCTATTTTTATAGATTCTTTATTTTTGTATCTTCGCATTACAGTAGAGACACCCATTGCGCTCACCACTCTAGGACCACCATACCTACCCCAGATCTCTTAAGAAAGTGTGCTTATGATCGCTAGCTCATAATTATACTTATTGGGAAGCCACAGACAGCCTTCGTATCTTAATCTTCACGCTCAAACCTATTTGTGGAGAGAAAGATGGTATATTATGGGACCCTCCTTTGCTACCTGGACTTGACTTTCCTGCATATAAAAACCTTAGCAATTTCCCTTAGGTTTCCAAAACATAAAAATTAATCTGTTAGCTCCTCGTTTGCCATGTCCACATCGATGGCAAAGAAACCCCTCCTACGAATGGTAGAGACTCACTGACCTACGTTGAAACATAGGTCCGTTATTGCATGCTACTTGATCTTAGTTGTGTGTATCTTTATTTCTAAATGTAAATTTGTACACATTCTTAGGCTTAGGTTTCATTTCCTCTTGATCAACATCACTTGGACATTCATCATCTTAATGATACATATAGGGTACTTTAGTACATGTTACATGTCTAACCCGCATCACTAGACTAATTGAGAGCCTATGTTGTATTTTACAGTCGTTCTACATCTCACGGTCAGTCTATCATGCGTCACCACACAATGTCATGCCATCCATCATACATGATGCCATGCTATACATCATCAATACATTTTTGCCATGTCATGCATCTTACATGATGCCATATCATGCATCACCACACGATGCCATTCCATGCATGATGTCATGCCGTATGCTATCAATATACAATGCCATGTCATACATCATAAATGATGACATGTCATTCGTGCCATTCAATCTTTAACACATGATGCCATTAAATCACATGATATTGTGTCACGCACCATTCACCATGCCCTACCATACATCACCAATACATCTTTGCCATATCATGCATGATTAATATATGATGCCATGTCGTTCATATCACATGATTCCATGTCATGCATCATCAATGTATCTTATGCTATGTTATGGACCATACACCATGCCCTGCCATACATCAGCAATACATCTTTGCCATGGCATGCACGATCAAAATATGATGCCATATCATTCATATCACATGATGCCATGTCAGCTATCATCAATGTATCTTATGATATGTTATACACAATGCCTTGCCATGCATCATCAATATATTTTGTGTCGTGCGATGCATGATGCCATATCGTGCATCACCACACAATGCCATGCCATGGACAATGCCATATCATGCATCACCAATACATAATTCCATGTCATGCATTATGCATCATGCCATATCATGCATCACCATACGATGTTATGCTATGCATAATGCTATATCATGCATCACCATATGATTCCATGCCACACATCATCAACATACAATACCATGTCATGCATAATAACATGCCATACATCATCATCATCATATTATGTCATGTCATGCATAATGTCATGCCATGCTTCATCATCATATTATGCCATGTCATGCATCCTCAACATATTATTCCACGTAATTCATAAGGCCATACCGTCCATCGTACATGATTCCATGTCACACATCACAACTTAATACCATATCACTCATACTATATAATGTCATGTCATTCATCATCACATGATGGCATGTCATTCATCTTCAACACATGATGTCATGTCATTCATATCACATAATGTCATGTCTTACATCATAAATAATATCATGCCATACACCATCAACATGTAATGCCATGTCATTTATTGCACGTGATGCCATGTCATTCATATCATGTACAAATGCCATGTCCTATATAATGCCAGGCCATGCATCATCAATACATTTTATACCCTACCATACATAAATACTATGATGTCATGTCATGGATTGCCACATGATGCCATTTCATTCATTGTATAATGTCATGCCATACATAATGCCATGTCATGCATATAGTCATGTCATATACCACACATGAATGCCATGTCAAGCATCATGTTGTAATGACCGTGTCCTACACCATACTATGTTATACATTACTACATCGTTCTCCATGGCATGTATCAGGTCCTTCCTTATTTCGTGTTCAACACTAGGCATAAGCTAGGAATTGCATCATGTTGTCACGTAACACGATCACCCCATGACAATAAATATCACGTCTTTTCCTCAAACTCTTAAGTGTCTAGGGGCATAGAATATATCAAAGCCGGTTAGTATACCTGCCCACTATATATTCATAGTCTCTCCCATACATTGATTTATCCTAACTCTGTGGCATTGGTTTCCACCTACAAATATGGGTCACATCATGTATTCACAAGTCTATACAAATTATATCGCAACCTTCATCAAATTTCTTCTACGGTGGGGAAAGTTCTTAGGACACATATAGTCACAGGCTCTGATTCACTAACTTCTAACAACTAACTCAAACTAACCTATGCATGCTCCATATGCATTTTTCACCATATTGGGTATACATCTATTGGTGTTACCCAAGAAAGTACATTTCCTAATATATATACCCTGTGAATACTCGTCAGCATTGATTTGTAACAAAATGCATATATCCCTGAATATGGTCCTCCTCATCCTTCGGTTGACATCTCACATCTTGTTTAGGCCTCAACTCAATGTCCTGGCCATATATACAGGATTTGTTACCACATTTCACACTCTGTGATAGCCCACCATCTCATGTAACCATGTTGTACTTTTAAGATGTAGTTACACCGTCATGCATCTAAAAAGCAGTCATCCAATGAGTCCCATAAGTCATTTATATATGAGCATTGTATGAACACTTGTAATACGACATGCGCATTTTGGATGTGCCATAGCACGCATCATCCGCTTTCTATCCCACTAACCCCTTTTGTTGTAGCCAAGTATCATTTTTGTATGATTTCATATCACAACATCAATTCCATTGCATGTAAAGGCAAGGGTTATGTTAACATTCCCAAATGCCTTTATCATTTTGGGCTGAGTCCTGCTGCATCTGTTCATATTACCTTTTTCCTGAACACCCCCAGTAAGGAAGGGTACCACCATCCCCAAAATCATGGATATACATTATTCCATGCTAGGTAAGGGTTCCACATGGGATCCTGAATCATAAAGGCTCCTTGGATAGACATCATTCCAAGTCAGGGATAGACATCATTCCTGAAGTCATGGATAGACATCATTCCATATTAGGTAAGGGTTCCACGTGGGATCCCAGATCACAAAACTCCTAGGATAGACATCATTCCATCGTATAAATAGGCATTCTTCCATTACGGATAGACATCATTCCATCTTATGGATAAATTGCAAGACATCAATCAAACTCCATAATACATCCATATTTATGAGTACTACATCACTCTTTGTACATATTATCCACCGTACATTCTATATTCATCCCATTCATTCAGGCGTTAGGATCAACCTCACTTGAGAAGGATGTATTTAACCTATCTTTTCATGATTTAAGATAGGGGACAATCACCTTCCATAGCCATTGACGATCTTGTCAAAATGAGCGACAACTCTTTCAACCAACTAGAGATATGATGGGGACACGAGCTAAAGCTATTGAGGGTGAGGAGTGCAATGATGAGATCATTTTAATCGGGGATATCGAGTGACTAGTGACTGTCAAGGAGCTATATTCCATGCTTAATTTATATCATTTTGGAAAGTTTATATGCAAGTTTGTGTCTGAGCTACGAAATCGATCCTCTGAGATAGGGGCAGGCAAGGAAAAATAAATTCTATAGAAAGGAGGTTCTGTAGGAACCCTAAAGAGGGAGAAGATGCCTATTACAGAGAGATCCCCTGACTATCAAGCTATTCTTGAAAAGCTCAATCAATTGGAGGAGAAAATGGAGAGGTTCATGGCCCTAATCTCAGAAAAACTGAATTTTCGAGGAACCTCTCAACCCAAGGCGTTGTATACCTTAGCGCACCCTATTGATGGAACCTCCCAACATAAGGCTTAAGACACTGAAGGGTCAGCATCGTGCCCTACACCTTGTACGTGGAAGCCAGTGAATCCATGGACTATCCCGTTGAACAAACTCTTTGCAAAGTATAGGAATCCTGGCTTACTGAAGAATCTGAGACCATATGTGGCTCCCTCTGAAGTAGATAAGGATAACTTTTGCCTCTACCATATGACAACGGGGCACAAGACTACTAAATGCACCACCCTCCGTAATGCCATTCAACGATTGATAAGGGAGGCAAAGATTGAAGATCTACCATTGGCTTAAACAAGCACTTAGTAGCAAAAGATATGATGGAAGGCACCAATGTCGGGAATGAACTTTGATTTTTGTTATTTTTTGTATGATGTATCTGTAAGGCTTTGATTTGAACAGTATGTCTTATGAAGCCATTAATGCAAAAACTTCTATCTTTTATATACTTGCATTTATTGTTCCCAGATGGTTCCATCATTCATTTAAACATTCATCTAATGTATCAACATGCACAATACATCATTGCATGAGGATAATCTCAAAACTTGGAGTGAGTTAAAATGGTGCATCTATCGCTTGAGTTAAGCCCTAAGGAATAGAGAGAAGTAAAAAAATAATAATCATAAAAGGGAAGAGATTCCTCCAATATCTAAGAAGAAACATGGGAGTAGTAGAGGGAGGAATCTAAAACCAACCTCAACTCTTATATGCGAATCGAAGATTGCAGCACCTTAAACTCAGACCAGTCATTCTGGGGTAACCTTTCCAAGACCTATAATTCACGGGGAAGCCGAGGCACGTATCGATTGCATGTTCGAAAGGTACAACACTCATGAGCATTACGCCAAAGCACTAGATCAAGTTCATGGTCAAATTCTGGGATACGATTTGCCCCTACATCCATAACAATATACACTTGGGAATTCTAGAGTCCTGTTAAACGATCCAAACCATTAAACTCAAAAAAAAAAAAAGAATCAAGCGTCAAATACCATTGATAAAGAAAAGAACCTTAAATACCAAAAAAATCCTGGGTGAAACCAAAAAGATCATCCCATGAATCAAGGCAACCCCCAAAATACAGCTACTTTTCAATGTCCCAAACTGGGAAAACCCTCAATTCCTTTTACCCAACAATGAAAGACCATCAGTAGGGGCAATATTGATCCAAGAAAGTGAACATACACACTTAATCTACTGCCTTAGCTGAGATGTTATTGACTATGGAAGCTGTGATGCAAGGTTGTCAAAATTCATACTGTAGCACTTCTGCCAGAACCGAAGCAATATCATCACTCCCCATCGTGTCAAGCCCTTATGATTGCCAAAGTGACCTCAACAAAATACTGTGGTGGGGTCTCAACACTCGCAGATAAGTCCCAAAAGAATCCATCTACGGTCATCTGAACCTAACTCTCTAAGAAAGGGCTATCAAAGTAAGGGGAATATCTTAGCCCTTACAAGAAAGAATAATAGTACAACCATAAACATCTGATGACGGAGGATGAGTCAAGCATATGTCCCACTTTCCTTGTTTAAATTTTAGATTAGACTCATCAATGTAACATTGTGCATTTGAAATATTACATGAATTCCATGATGAATGAATAAGAATCATCCATTAACAATTATGCATTTAAGCTTGTATTAAAGGTCTTGAAAAATGTTTGTTTCAAGTCAAATCTTACAATGCTCGCACATCCCGAGAGACATGTTATATACATGATCTCTAAGACCTTTCCTACAATCCTAAACCTAGGGGGCATGTCATCTACCTGACCTCTAAAACCCTTTCTACAATCCTAAACCTTGGGACATGTTATCTACATGACCTCTAAAACCCTTTCTACAATCCTAAAACCTAGGAGCATGTCATCTACATGACCTCTAAAGACCTTCTCCTATCCTGAACCTGGAAGAATGTCATCTACATGACTTCTAAAATTCTTTCTCTTATCACAAACCTGGAGCTACATCACTTATGTGACTCCTGAAATCATTTATTCTATATCAGAACAGGGGCATGTCATTTACATAACCCCTAAACAGGTATAATCTCATCCATGACCCCAGATGAGTCACCCCTGGGGATTTTGACTCGCATTATTTAAAAAGCCAACACAATACAGGGCTATTAACTTCCACATAACATGTTGCCTTCTTTAAAACTTCAAAATCAGTTTACACAAGCAACAAATTTTTGGATAGTTCATAAGACAAAGTGAAAGCCAAGGCAAAGTGCAAAGGAAATTCCTTCTTATCATCCGACTATTCAACCTCGGTATCCTGAATTGAGTCACTATAACAATCTCTTAAGTCAAAGCTCACCGATCCGATTCTTCATCACTAGGCATCAAGGCCCAGATTTAACTATAATGACTCAAGCTACTTGGATTCATGTTGAAGATCAATGAAAACAAGTGTTAAATGATGCACAAACACATACGTGCATTCAAACATACATGCATATGCATCTCATGTTATCATATGCATATTTGCATTTTATTTTTATCATCGGTCAAGGGGAAGCAATTTTTATTTCAAAAATCATCGATCGCGTGATAAAAACATCAATTTTTCTCTTTTACAACCGTCTTAAGTCTCCTGCCACTCACCCATCGTAGCTGGGCATAACTCCATTATATCCTCGAAGATCGAATCCTGTCCGACAAATCTGGTTATTTCTTGTCATAACACCTTAGAAGTTAGGCAATCCGCCCTTCCTACTTCTAGCTCATGAGTCGGCTAAAGCAACTAAATCTTACCGAGTTTCCTGCTATGAACCCTTTGTGGCCGGGCATACCTCCATTAAGTTCCAGGGACAGGACCTCATCTGATAAACCTGACTATCAGTACATCTTCATACGTTCTGTATTATATCTTCGACA
This sequence comes from Euphorbia neoarborescens, assembly GCA_948330485.1. Classification (NCBI taxonomy): domain Eukaryota; kingdom Viridiplantae; phylum Streptophyta; class Magnoliopsida; order Malpighiales; family Euphorbiaceae; genus Euphorbia; species Euphorbia neoarborescens. Next base: position 1,958 of record CAOJCR013133431.1, on the reverse strand, counting down.
CATAAAATCTCTTGAATATCTGTGTCATCAATTCCATATTCCTGATTTCCCTCGAATGTCCAATTTTTATCCTCTATAAGATATGCTCTATATGAGGTATCTTTCTTGTGCATGATTCGCTCTACACTCAAAACCCATAAAAGATTCGCTCTATATGGTAAGCTCATCCTCTATAAGATATGCTCTATACGAGATGCCTTCCTTCTGCTTGATTCGCTCTACACTCAAAATTCATAAAAGATTCACTCTATGTCGTAAACTCATCTTCTATTAGATATGCTCTATATGAGGTATCTCCTTTTTGCATGATTCGCTCTACACTCCAAACCCATAAAAGAGTCGCTCTGTGTGGTAAATTCATCCACTATAAGATACGCTCTATGTTCGCCTTGAAACAGACTACTAGCAAGTGCACTAGTTCGTTTAATAGTATAATGGCGAGACGAGTGTCATATTCCACAGGGAGTAAGGTATTTCGTCAAGGTTTTCTGTGTAATTTGTGAGCTTGTGGTCAGATTAATAGAGAAATTTATATAAAAGATTGCATAGAAAGAATCACAGAGATAACAATAATGATAAAGGCAGGCTTTTGCTAACACAACTTTACCAGTTTGGGAAGTCTTCCAAGTTTAAGATTGTTGAGAACAATAATATTGCAGCCCAAGGTTTCTTACCTCTACTAACTAGGCTTATCGTTAGACCTCACCTAGTACTTTGAGAGATCACTTAGATTGCTGTTACGCCTCACCAAGCTTTCAATCAATCATTAAGACTAGCAAGCATTTTATCGAAATAAAAACCCCTTGGCACACTCTTTAAATTACTTTTGGTCCGTCTCAATAAAGAGCGTGTGCATAAAGATAATTATGCATTCTCAAATTTAAGTCTCATCAAGAATACTATATGTATAAAAGGGGCCCAACTCTCATACAAGGATTAAGCTTTTATTTACACAACTTACCTTTCACGCTGTCAGCAACCTTGCTCAGAGACCTTGCCCAGAACTGGAAGTTGCGTTAACTTCAGCCTTTAGAAACTATTCACTACTACTAAACATAATAAAAATATATAAGACAATAATTAAAATAAATACTAAATTATATTGTAGAAAAGAAAGTAGTAGAAGAGAGAAACAAGATGAGAACTAAAGGATCTCCCCTCTTCTTCCCAGTACAGGCCTATTTACAGAGTTGGAAGAGAGAGGAAAGCAAAAAGAGTTAACCTTATATGGCAAACATCCATCCATCTAAAGTGCTTAACTAATATCAAGTTGAATCTTAGCCATCCAAAAATAAACTATAACAAAATATTCAAAGTCAAGTGGAACAAGTGGGTGGAGTTATCATAATATAGGGGCTGTCACGTGTACATTAGTAGCATTTCCATCCCATCTGCCCATGCTGTCCATCATTTCTTTTTCTACCCACTGCTATGTCAGCAGCTCTTTTCATTAATTTCTGCCTGCTTTTCCCGCTCCATTTTCAACAGCTCTCTTCCTTAAGGAATCTTCTGTCCGCAACCTTCTTTTCCTGCGAGATTTCTGATTTCTTCTAATTTTCTTCAGCAACGCAGCCTTCCTAAAATAACGCATATAAGCTTTGAGTTTCCAATTTCTTTCTTTTCTTTGTTGATTTATTACTGATATTATTGGTATAATTTACTCCTATCAAAATCCCCCACACTTGAACATTGCTTGTCCTCAAGCAATCTCAAGAGGAACAAAAATCAGAAAACACTTTGTACAAAAAAAGAAAACAGAAGAAGGAAGATGAAAAGAACATACGAACAATGGAAAAGAACAGATCATAATGAAGGAAGGCAACAATAGCATTTAAGATGTCACCCAAAGCAAGCGACCGAGCAATTTAAACACAAAGATTGCATTGACTATTTTACTTAAACATCCCTAGACAACCTTCAACCTTTCATGCAAAAACATCCCAATGTAAACAGACTAA
>CAOJCR013130111.1:0-13948 GCA_948330485.1 Euphorbia neoarborescens | reverse complement strand
CCTAAAGTTTATGATTAACAATCAATAGATATTCTATTTATTATCTAGCACAAGATATAATCAAATAGATTAATGCCTTTATTTCATAACACTTAATGTATACAATACAAAGTAAACAACTGAATGTATAATATACAAAAGAATCTATGCTACAGACTAGGCATACCAATAACCATGGCCACCCTTCTCTCAAATTATGGTAAGGGATTCTCTTATGTGCTGGGCTGGGCCAATAGTGGTTCTTTAATTTTTGCTTCATTTAAAAGTCGATGGATTGCATTGCAGAGCCCTATACATTTTGTAGTTTTATGTCATACCGTAATATGGTAATGACAAAAATTATCCTTATCAGCTTCAGAGGGCAGTGTATAAGGCTTCAACTTTGTAACAACCCAATATTTCAACATTTTGCAAACAATTTACCCAATGAAACATTCCATGTATTCACCCTTTTCTGAGGCTAAGTTGGAGGACTAGATGATGTAGCTAGGATGTCACCTACCTGAACCATCAGCTGATTATGGTTGAACTCTCCTGACCTTTATTACTGTTAGGTGTTGGAGTAGAAGAGGACCCACTGAAATTTTCTCCCTTTAAGTTAGTGGTGAAGGTTTTATTAAAGCCTGAATGTTGCTGCTTTAGCACTATCTCATACCATTCCAATTTCTTGGCTATGGCGAGCACATCTGTATAATTACAGAAAGTGAGATACTTCATCTCTTTTCGGTGCTCCTCAAGACTTCCATTTATTAACTTCACAATTAGCTCCTCCTTCTGTAGCTTCACAGACATATTATTTAGGGTATCATGCCACTTTTGATAGTAGCTCTCAAACTCTTCATTCTGTTTCTATCTAACTGCTTCTAGATCTGTCATTATAGTCTTTTTCTCAATATTATAAGCATAAAATTCTATGAACTCGGTTGCCAAACTCTTCTAATCCCTCTTGATGTGAACGGCTAATGCATTGTACTAATTAACTGCACCTTCCTCCCGAGTGGTTGTGAAGAGGTGAGCAATCTGGTTAACGGACAACTCAGCCATTGAAAGAACTATGACAACTTGATTGAGATTAGCTGTGGGTAAGCCTTTGCCATTGAAAGGCAGAAATCTAGGTATAGAAAACCCCTTAGGGAACCTCTAAATTCCACTGGTCTTAAAGTCCTCAGGTTCAAACAGGGAGACTTCTCCTTCTCAAGTCTCTTCATTATTGTGTTCATAAAGTTCTCCATTTTCTGATTCTACTTTCTCGTTTGCTCACTTAAGTATTTATGCATGCTCGATACTGCCCCTATAAATGGACAATATTCATCATTAGAGTCCTCAACAACCATAACCTTCTCATCCCGGAGACCTTTTTTTGTTCTCTATATACAAATCAACTCATCTACCTTAAATGGTATCTATACTAGTAAGGTCTTTACCTGAACCTCCAAAGCATAGGTAACATGGTGCCTGAGGATTCCCCAAACTTAGCATAATTCAAAAAAATTTCCAATTCATCGGCTAACATAGCTCTGTCGCTAAACTGATCCTAATTCTATTGATTCTGTACTGGGAGATATTTGATGCTAGCATTACTACCCTTTTCCTCCTCATTTATGTTAAGCTCTTGGTTGTTCAACTCTTAGTCTTCCATTTTCAAAGTGTTGGTAAATTCTTCTATCAAAACAAATTATAGTTAGATATGCATTCCTCGGGTGAGGTTGAACTTAAGTGCCTAAATAAATAAGATGAGATATGAGACATGAGACAAACAAAGCATTGAAGCATATATGGGCATGAGTGTTTTATGATCTTGATATTGAGTCAAGTAAGTGGCTAATTTTTATAGGCATAAAATGGAGTGATGTCTATCCAAGACAAGATGTGAGTTTGGGAACACATGTGGAACCTTTACCTAATTTGGAATGATGTTTATCCACAAAAATTGTGAGTTTTAGAAACCGATATAGAACTCTTATTCTATATGGAATGATGTCTATCTATTAAAATTGTGAGTTTTAGGAACCGTGTGAGACCCTTACTCTATATGAAATGATGTCTATCTGTGAAATTTATGAGTTTTGGGAACCCGTATGGAACCCATACTCTATATAAAATGATGTCTATCCATAAAAATTACGAGTTTTAGAAACTCATACTCTAAGTGGAATGGTGTCAACCAATGAAAAATACGAGTTTTTAGAGCCCATACTCTATATGGAATGATTTATATCCATGAAAATTACGAGTTTTGAGAACCCGTATGGAACCTGTATTCTATGTAGAATGATGTCTATCCATAAAAATTGTGAGTTTTGAGAACCTTTGTGGAACCTATACTCTATGCGGAATGATGTCTATCCTTGAAAATTATGAGTTTTGGGAACCCTTGTGTAACCCATACTCTATGTGGAATGATGTCTATCCATGAAAATTATGAGTTTTAAGAACCCATGTGGAACCCATACTCTATGTTGAATGTGTTGGTGTGCCCTAAGTCGTAGGCATGAATCTTATGTATATTAGACATATGTTGTTTCATTGTATTAAATATACATTATTGTGTCACCTTAATAGAGGCGTTAATCCATATGTTTTATATCTTGTGCTATAACATATGGAGTATCCATTGATTTTATATCATAAACAAATATCCCAGGTGTGTTCTAGGTCATGGAAATGAATAGAATTATAAACCTATGCATTGATTAATAGTCCAGGAGTTAATAGTGTAGGTTGCACTGATTAATTGCAGATGTTGAGAATGTAGGTACATGTGGGCCCCATACAAGACTAGATAGATCCGTGCAGGAAACATGACATGGTTCCATCGTCATTCCATGTTTCTTGTGGTAGGGCTTGTTTTATCCTTAGACCTGAGATCATTTTACCATAGCATGAGATTGCATACATTTTGACATACATCTTATGGCTCCGTAACTGGATCCTTAACAGAGCATAGTGGGTGGGCCGGTGAACATGTATATGTTAGTTATGAGTCGGATGGGATTGGCACTCAGTACCCACTGAGGTGATGTCATAGGCCATTTGATGGAATGAAATTGTAAGTGTATAGCCATACCCAAATGAGGTGGGTACTCATCTGATTTGGCAATCCATTCTAGATCAAGAAAGTGATAGTAATGTGGGATGATGAAGCTGTGCCTCTTACTATATACACTCCGATATTAGATGACAACAATTCAAGAACAACTACCAGGGATGGTATCTCGATTATGTATAGAGAGACTGCTTAGCTATCTTAAATGGGGGCTATCATAGTTTGCTAGAACCCACTGTTAGTCTGCGGGCCTTGGGCCTACTGCCAATATAAAGGCAGTCCTGTAGGATCTTGCGTAATGATCAACAAGTTCTAGATATGTGGTATATGGAAGATGAGTTTATTAAATTCATATGACTAGGTTATTCATATTAGATTTAATAGTATTTTAAGTTTGTTATATTTAATTAGTTAATTTACGCAACGTAAAGCATTATTTGATTATTAAGTTAATCGAATTAATTGGTTTATGTAAAGTAAATTATTATTTAAATAATTTACATTTTAGTTTTTACGTAATTAATTTTTATAGGGATAAATTAATTAGTATGTAGTTAATTTGGAGAAATTAAATTTTATATAAATTTATTTTGATCCAATTAATAAATATAATTAAGTTTGATCTATAATTAATTGATTATTACTTTAATTTGATAAATTAAAAGTTAAAAGCTAGTTATGTAATTAGACTTAATTCTGAGGATTAAATATATTATTTTACACTTAATGGCATTATTGTAAATATCTAAATTTAATAATGGCCATTTGGTAATTTAGCCTTTAATGGTTATACTATATAAGGCCTTTGTTTTCTCATTATATTTACTTTTGGTGTTACAACCATAATGTAATTAATTGAGAGGAAATGGCTTTTTCACCGTGAGTGAGGGAGGCCGGAAGTGGTCAGTCGGCGACTTGCCACCGTATATGGTGGTTGCCGGTGGCCAAGTCGGCTCTTGGGGTTCGTTTCATTCAGTTCTTCATGGTTGTATCCTTGGTTCGTATGTCCGGTATGCCCTGCTACACGGGTCTGGAGCCTAGAGTTGATAGCACATTTGAGCATGGAGGGTTAGTGTTTTCGAACATGCAGTTTCTATGCCACTGTAAGTTTCCTGAAACATTTATTTATTGTTTTCTGAAAATTTACCCTTTGGCACATTCAATCAAAATATAGTGGCAATATCAAAATATAGGTTCTGCAAGATCACGGATGTGGGATCCGGACTCAAAAAATTTTAAACGGACGCTTTCGTTGTATCGACTATTTTCCCGAGTCCCAACAGTGGTAACAGAGGCACGGATTTTGCGAAACTAATATTTTCATTATGACTATATTTTTATTTTCTATGCCATTGTGGTTTTAGGGGGGTTTTTTAATATTTTTCCTCGATACAGTTTTTGTCCATATTTTGAATTTTATGCATGAGCTGTTAGTCCTAGGTTGGGATTATTTTATTTTCTGTTTGTGTATAATTTTTTTGTGAATATAGATTTTTCTGAGTTTTTGTAACATTTTCATTTTTTCAAGTTTCTATAGTTTTTTTGGATTTTCTTATGTTTTTGGATTTCCTGGAATTATGTTGGAATATTTCCAGAATTTTTTAAAATTTTATAAAAAAATCAGTGACCGAAGTCGTCGTCGACAGCCACCGGAGCAGCCGGGACACCCCGGCCAATTGGCAGCGGCTTGCTGCATGCATTTGCATGCAACACAGCTTGCTACCATGTGGCAGCCAACTGTCCAACTGCATGCAAATCCATGCAACTGGCTACCCAACATTTCATGTGCCAGCATGCTGGGCGTAACTCCCAGCATGCTGGAGGCTGGCCAGCTGCCACAAAGTAGTTGGTCGGTCGACCCAGCAGGCTAGGATGGGTTGTTGTCGACCGACATCTCGTAGCACGATCCGATCTTTTTTTACGCATTTACATAATTAATTAATTATTTTAGGTGTAAACTAATTAAAATGTGGTTATGTAAAAAAAATTGTATAAATTTAATTTTATCCTATTAACACATTTAATTAAATTTAATCTATAATAAATTAATTATGTATTTCATGTTATAAGATTAATTTAGATAGGTGTGAATTAATTAATATGTAATTAATTTGGTACATTTAATTTAAATTTAATCTGTAGTAAATTAATTATGTAACACATGCGATTTTGGTTTTAAGCAGGTTCGGTTGGTCGATATACATTTAATTGATCAGTTTAATTTTATGTGTATAAAATATTTGTTAATTTTATGTATGAATTTTATTATTTGTACATGCATATTTAATCGTATATGACGGATATATTTAATGAATATGGACCGACAGTTGGTCCGGTAATCTATGGCACGGGTTGTATCGGACGAAAAGTTTGGGATTACATCATTTTGGTGGGAGCGTTAAATTTATTTAACATGTCCTGACTGGTGTTGTTGCAGTGGTCAAAGTTAGGCGACCATCATTTAACGACTGGACATAATTAAAACCAGATATGTAATTTATATTGCCATTGCCATACATCATTTATGTATGATTATGCACTATATGTACAATTGGATTGTATGTATGTTGTTAACGGTACCATTGGGCCCTAACTACGAGATCAATTATTTTTTATTTATTCTGGTTAAATACATCCTGCGCGGTATTAATTTGTTGTAATTAATTTATATAGTTATTTATTGTGTATAAATTTTATATAAATGTAATTCAATAAAGTCTAGAATAGTGGGAGCCCAATGGTGTAAGTCCGATCGATGGAGGCATGAGTAAGTGCAGCTTGATGCAACAAAAGCCCAGTGGGAGCTCAAATAAAGTACATGTCGAGAGTTATGAAGCTATGTAATAATTAGTTTAATTATTTATAGTGTTTGATAGCGCTATAATAGAAGGCCCATAGTTAACCTGCATGTTATATTGCATTGTGTGAATGGTTAATATGGTTTCATGTATCTTACCCACGATTATGCATGTTAAGTCGTTTAAGATTTGAATCCAAACTAAATATAGAGTCCCTCAAAAGTGCTTTCCAGATTCACAGCTCGATCCTCTTATTGATGGCTTAGTATGGGAAGTGCCATCATCATCCATATTAGGTCGATTGATTTGACATAGGATGATTAGATACGCGATTTAAATTCATCTAAAGAAAATTATAATGTGGTCAGTGCCATTTCCAATCATATGGTAATTGGTTTAAAGACAAATGGGTTCTTATTGTGGTGTGGTAATCGAGTGAATATTGGTTATTGACTCTACGGGTTGTAGTGAAAGTCCTAGCCCGAGCACAAAGGGGTAACATGCCATGAACCTCTTAAACCAAGAATCCATAAGCTGTAGATTGGGTTGATTGCCCTACCTAATGTACTATAATGGTTTTACATAACAAACTCAGTTTGGGCCATTATATGTGACATTAAGGATCTTGGTTAAGATAACCATTAAATCATCAACAAATATTAAATACGGATTCGTTTAATGTTTATGGTTGTATTTTAAAAGTCCTTTATTTTACTCTGCATTACTTTCTTTACTCTGTAGTTTATTCGAAAGAATAGTTGAAAGTTTTCTGTTTTATATATAATGGCTGCATTATCAACGTTCAATAATAGTTGTTTTTCACTCCAATCCATAATTGTCAAAAAGATATTTTCTAGTCTGGGAACTTATGGATAGTTCTAAGATGAAAAATGATGAAATTAGTTTTAGATACACCTTTATCAGCTCTATCCCCGTATGGTCTTAGAAGTAATTGATTTATATCAAGAACTTCATGATCAATATGAGCGTGACGACTATGATGTCACATGGAGGAAAAGCTTATAAGATTGTTTAAGACTTGAAAAGGTCGGGTCAAGATCAAGTAAACCTGAGACAGTACCTAGGAATGAGGACACTATGCTCTTGTAGGATGGCTGCTGAGACATCTGTGAGTGCTCACATGCTCAAGATGAATGGGAAGTGGAAACACTAGCCTGTCTTGGTGCACTGATCCCGCAAGAACTTGAGGTGAACATCATTTGGGTCAGTTTCTAAATCTTATGATGACTTTATTTTCATTTATCATACGTAGGGTATGGATAAGATAATATAAAAACTTCAAAAATTAAAGTTGGTGGAATAGTCAATCAGGATGATTAAGGAATGTTGTTGGTAAGTAAGGGTTCACATCCTATAGGCAAGGAAAAGGCCAAGGCTAAAGCTAAACTCGAAAGAGTAGGCTAAAGTAAGGGCGGTTGGTGCTAAGTCCTGTATTTCTCCTATGGACAAACGTTATGGTTATGGAGAGAAAGGAATTTAGAAAATACTTATCTTTAGTGAGAGAGAAAGAACATCCTAACGGGTGGTTCTAGTATATATGTTATGGGGATTATTAGGATCTTGCAAAAGGATTTTCGATTCGATAATAGGACGAAAGTCTAAACTCTCAAGGTCGGTTAGATGTCATTTGAAGATGCCCAATTTACTTATTTCTTAAACTTAGAAAATTGTTATTTTATACCTGTCAGTTACAAGTATATTATTTCAATTTCTAGAGTTGGCCATAGATAGTTTTGTATGTAATGTCAGACATGGTATTGTAAATACTAAATGTGGTGATATTATTTACAAAACGACATTACTTAGTAATGGCTAGTAAGTCCTTAATTTGAAACAAGTTAATCTCATAACTGATAAGATTAAATGTTTAATCCTATGAGTATCTTGCATTGTCATTTAGGCCAAGTAAACGAAAAATGCAATTTCAGGCTTCACGAAAGTAGAGTGGTGGTTTATTTGATTTTGGGTCAATTGGAAACTTCAAATTTTGTTTAAAGGGCAGAATGACCAAAGCACCTTTCAACAAATCGGTGAAAGGATTAGTGGGCTATTGGACCTAATACATTCATTCGTATGTGGGCTCATAAGCACAAGTGCTGGATTTGGTTGTTGTTACTTCATTACTTTCAACGATTACCTCTGTAGATATGTCACATCTACTTAATGAAGTAAAAATCGAAGATCTTTGATCACTTCAAGGATTTTAGAAACGAAGTGGAATAACAACTTGGTAAGATGATTAAAGATCATCAATCTGATCGAAGGGGCAAATATATGAGCCAAGAGAATAACATATATTTGAGAAAGCATGGGATTTTATCTTAACTCATTCCTCTTGGATATTGTGGTGGTATGATGTGGCCGAAAAGAGGAATAGAACTTTATCAAACATTGTTCGCTCAAATAATGAGTCAAATAAAGCTCCTTTATCCTTTTAAGGATACACTAAGAGATAATAACTTTCATGTTAAATTGTACACCGAGTAAGGCAATTGAAAGAAACTCTATATGCGAAATGGAAAGACCAAAATCCTATGAGTTCTTTCTTGATAATTTGGGACTAATTTGCACATGTCAAGAGATTACCAAGTGGCAAATAAAGTCCTAATAGATCAATTACCTTTTTGTGGATACCCTAAGGAAAGTAAAGGTTACTACTTCTATAACCTTTCTGTTGACAAATTATTTGTGGCTAGAAGGGGTTACATCTTGGAAGAGGTATTCCTTTCTAAGGAAGGTAGTGCGAGTAGAGTTGAACTTAAGGAAGTTCATGGTCCACAACCTCACAGTGAGGACTCGGTGACTGAGCTAACTGCTCAAGAGATTGAGGAAGGTAGGCTAGTTACACAAACCTTAGAAGGTCTGATAGGCTTTGTCATTAGCCAAAGAAATGTGGATTTCCGATGGCCAATGACGGGGATCTTATGATCACTGATTAAGAAGAACCCAAAAGCTATCAGGGGAAGTTAATAGCAAACTATCAGTTAGATTGTGCAAGCCCATGACATCTAAAATGTGATCAATGCACGATAACCAAGTTTGGTACTTGGTGGATCCACCTTCTGGTGCTTAGGTGATTGATTTCAAGTGGTACTATAAACTTAAGGCATAAAATACGTTCAAGGTTTGTGTATGCAAAAGGTTTAAATGAAAGCAATTCTATGTTCATATTCTTGTTATTAGTTAATGACATCCTTCTTATCGGAAGCTACAAACTTTCACTGCTAGGTGTTAAGTAGTATTTGAGTAAGTACTTCGCGATAAAGGATTTAGGTGAGGCTTATTTGATCATGGTGATCCAAAATCTATTGAGATAGATTGTGTTGGCTTCTAATCCTAAGTCAAAAGACGTATAAATGATTCTGAACATTTCTTTATGGACAAGGTAAAGGAGAGATCCTTGTTGATGTGACCATGGTTTGAAACTTAGTAGGAAGAAGGAGATGATGATGGTGATACCATCTGTGATTAATTGTTGGTTCTATCATGTACTTCACATTATGTACAAGACCTGATGTCGAGTTTACAATGAGTACAACGAGCAGGTACCAATTGGATCCTGATATCGAACACTGGAATGCTATTAATGTAAACCTAAAGGTGCCTTAATTAGACTGTGGATTACTACTTAGTGTTTAGTGGTCAAAAATGTGATAGCAGTCAGTAGATGTGTTGATGCTGGTTTTGAGACCATATGAGGATGTAAGTCAGTTGTATACTAATTATATGTTTTTCCCAAATGGTGGTTCCATTAATTAGAGATCCTCATGGCAATCCATTATAGCAAAAACTACTACAGAGACTGAGTATTTTAGCAGTATGTGATGCTGCTAAGGGAGTTGTTTGGATTAGGAATAGATTACTGAGTTAAGAGTGTTCCCCTCTATCCTAAACACGGTAATGATATTTTGTGACATTAACGGGGTCAATGCATAATTTAAAGACGCTCGGTCACACCAGTAATCCAAACAAATACTCAATAAAGTTTCACATGATTTGAGAAATTGAGATCGATGTGATGTTATTGTAGAGGGATGACACAAGAATATTGTTGTTGATTGGTAGACCATGGTGTTTGCCATTTGAAACTCCAATGTGGTATGAGATCTGTATGACTTAAGGGCTGTGCCTCCTTGGCCTAGTGCAAGTGGGAGATTGTTGGTGTGCCCAAGGTCGTATGTATTGATTCTTATTTATATTATACATATATTGTTTCATTGTATTAAATATACATTATTGTGTCACTTTAATAGAGGCATTAATCCATATGTTTTATATCTTATGCTATAAAATATGGAGTATCTATTGATTTTATATCGTAAACAAATATCTCAGGTTTGTTCTAGATCATGGAAATGAATAAAACTATAAACCCTGTGCATTAGTCAACAGCCTATGAGCTAATAGTGTAGGTTACACTGATTAGCTATGGATGTTAAGGATGCAGGTACGTGAGCACCATACAGGACTGGATAGATCTACGTAGGAAACACGATATGGTTCCATCGTCATTCTGTGTTTCTTGCGGTAGGGCTTATTTTATCCTTAGACCTGAGATCATTTTAACATAGCATGGGATCCCATACACTTTGACATACATCTTATGGGTCCTTAACAGGATCCTCAACAGAGTATGGTTGGGTGAGCCGGTGAATATGTATATGTTAGTTATGAGTCGGATAGGATTGCCACTCAGTACCCAGTGAGATGATGTCGTAGGCCACTTGATGGAATGAGATTGTAAGTGTATAGCCATACCCATATGAGTTGGGTACTCATTTGATTTGACAATCCATTCTAGATAAAGAAAGTGATAGTAATGTGGGATGACGGAGATATTCTCCTTACTATATACACTCCAATATTAGATGGCAAGGGATATTCAATAACAACCACCAGGGACGGTATCTTGATTATGTACAGAAAGACTGCTTAGCTATCTTAATTAGGATCTATCATGGTTTGATAAAATCCACTGTTAGTCTGTGGGCCTTGAGCCTACTGCCAATATAAAGACAGTCCCATAGGATCTTGCACAATGATCAGCTGGTTCCAGGTATGCGGTATATGGAGGATAAGTTTATTAAATTAATATGACTAGGTTGATCATATTAGATTTAATAGTATTTTAAGTCTGTTATATTTAGTTAGTTAATTTACACAACATAAAAGAATTAATTAATTATTAAGTTAATCGAATAATTTTGGTTTACGTAAAGTAAATTATTAATTAAATAATTTACATTTTAGCTTTTACGTAATTAATTTTTATAGGGATAAATTAATTAGTATGTAGTTAATTTAGAGATATTAAATTTTATATACATATAATTTGGTCCAATTAATACATATAATTAAGTTTGAGCTATAATTAATAGTTATATCATTTTAATTTGATCAATTAAAAGTTAAAAACTAGTTATGTAATTAGACTTAATTCTGATGACTAAGTATGTAATTTACACTTGATGGCATTATTGCAAATATCTAAAGGTAATAATGGCCATTTGGTTATTTAGCCTTTAGTGGTTATACTATATAAAGGCCTTTGTTTTCTCATTATATTTATTATTGGTGTTATGACCATAATGTAATTAATTGAGAGGAAATGGCTTTATGGATGTGAGTGAAGGAGGCTGGCAGTGGTCGGCCGACGACCGGCCACCGTGTGTGGTGGTCATCGACGACCAAGTCTGCTCTTGGGTTTCGATTCTCAGTTTGTCTATCCGGTATGCCCTGCTAGCACGGGTCTGGAGCCTAGAGCTGGTCGTGCATTTAAGCATGGGGGGTTCGTGTTTTCGGCAATTTCTGTACCACTGTAAGTTTCCTAAAACACTTATTTATTATTTTCTGTAAATTTACCCTTTGGCACATTCAATCAAAATATAGTGGTTATATCAAAATATCGGTTCTGCAAGATTAGGTTCATGGGATCCGGACTCGATAATGGATGCTTCCCCTGCGCCGACTATTTTCCTGAGTCCCAATAGAATGATGTCTCTCCGTGAAAATTATGAGTTTGGGAAACCCATGTGGAACCCATACTCTATGTGGAATGATGTCTATTCGTGAAAATTGCAAGTGTTAGGAACCTGCGTGGAACCTATACTCTATGTGGAATGATGTCTATCCGTGAAAATTGCGAGTATTAGGAACCTGTGTGGAACCTATACTCTATACGGAATGATATCTATCCATGAAAATTATGAGTATTAGGAACTTGTGTAGAACCTATACTCTATATGGAATGATGCCTATCCATAAAAATTGCGAGTTTTGGATATATGTATGGAACCCGTACTCTATGTGGAATGATGTCTATCTATGAAAATAGTGGGTTTTAGGAACCCATGTGGAACCCATACTCTATGTGGAATGATATCTATTCTTGAAATTGTGAGTTTTAGGAACCTGTGTGGAACCCATCCTCTATATGGAATGATGTCTATCCATGAAAATTATGAGTCTTAGGAACCCGTGTGGAACCATTACTCTATGTGAAATGATGTCTATCTATGAAAATTGCGAGTTTTGGGAACCAGTGTTGAACTCGCACTCTATATAGAATGATGTCTATCTATGAAAATTACGAGTTTTGGGAACCCGTACTCTATGTTAAATGATGTCTATCTATAAAAATTATGAGTTTTGGGAACCCGTGTGGAACCTATACTCTATGTGGAAGGATGTATATACATGAAAATTGTAATTTTTGGGAACCCGTGTTGAACCATACTCTATGTGGAATGATGTCTATCCGAGAAAATTATTAGTTTTGGGAATCCATGTTGAACCCATACTCTATATGGAATGATGTCTACCCATGAATATTATGAGTTTTGGGAACCCTGTGTGGAACCCATACTCTACATGGAATTATTTCTATCCATGAAAATTACGAGTTTTGGGAACTAGTGTAGAACCCATGCTCTAAGTGGAATGATATCTATCCATGAAAATTGCGAGTTTTGGGAACCCGTACTCCATGTGGAATGATGTCTATCCATGAAAATGGCGTGAGGTTTGGGAACTCATATGGAACCCTTACCTAAACTAAGATGCAATAGTCTTAGCATAACTAGGTGATTTGGTTCAGGATTGCTATGAATCCCTAGATGGAAATGATTATAAAGATGATGACGTGACATGTAGACATGCAAAAGCGATGCATGGCTACAGTA
Organism: Euphorbia neoarborescens; assembly: GCA_948330485.1. Lineage (NCBI taxonomy): Eukaryota > Viridiplantae > Streptophyta > Magnoliopsida > Malpighiales > Euphorbiaceae > Euphorbia > Euphorbia neoarborescens. Next base: position 902 of record CAOJCR013130111.1, on the reverse strand, counting down.
AAAGAGGTTATTGCAATGGCATACAGATGATGACATGTCATGGGATACAATAAAAAAATTCATATGGCTACATTAAAATTGTTAGTACAATGTCACACTTATGCATGATACATAGGAAATGTGATGAAATATTAAACATGTCGGATGGCAATACTTTTAATGCATGATCATGCACCCTATATTACAAGATGTCAAATAGTTACATCAAAGTCGTGAGTTAGCATGACATGTGATATGCACTATAAAGCTCCTATTTACATGCTTAAGGTGATGAATGAGCATATTCATATATGCAAAGAAAACAAAGTCGATCTAATGGATGTGGACTTTAAATCTATGCATATGTGCAATTTGCATGGTGTATTCAAATACGCACATAAAAAATAAATACATGCAACAATCGGAAAGTCCCAACCTTAACTCCACGTCGTATAAACAGTCTCTAACCATTCCTAGGAAGACTCATTTTGCCATTAATAGGGAACAACAAAGGTTGAAACTATATTTATTTTAATTTTTCATTTCGGAGTACTATGGGAAGTTACTATGGTATGCTATAGACCTGTTCATGGGCTTGGGTACTCATCCGACCCGTCAAAACCCACACCCTTTGGGCCGGGTTTAGACAATAGAAATACACTTTCGGCCCGGTCCAAGTCCATTAAAGCCCGCAGAAAATAGGACTGGGCTTAGATTCTTTATTAATTTGATGGGTCGATCCGAACCCGGTCCGCAATATTAATAATATATAAAAAAATTTATTTTATTAAAAATTAAAAATATTTAATAATAAAAATTTTAACTAAAAAATTATTTTTTATTTTTATTATGTTATTTATATAAACTATTGAGTGTTTACAATAATGGTGCATTTGATGAAGCAAAAATTGAATTGGCTAATT
>CAOJCR013129755.1:0-10951 GCA_948330485.1 Euphorbia neoarborescens | reverse complement strand
CCCGAGAGGTTCTATACGCCGATTTGCTATTTGATTAAGGAATTGTTTACTGTTTTAGCTTTCCCCGTTTGCGATTATTCTCGATTGTGGAATTTTCCATAGCGTTCATCTTCAACAGAAGTCAACCTTCGAAAACAGTTTGTGATTAATCAGAATAAGTTTCTTCTTACTCTTTTTAATTGTGAATTAGGGTTTCTTCACTAAGCTTGGTTGATTAAATTTCATTATCTCATTCCATCACTTCTTGCTAGGGTTTTTAATTGCGAATTATGGTTTCTTACTTGTGATTTTAATTACGTGTTTTGTGTGGTGATTATATTATCATGAGATCCATATCTCTTAGTCAGACACATAGATTTAGCCTTACCTAGATTAAACCCTAGGAAATCATTAGAATTGACTACTCCGTGAAACTTACGGGTCAGTACTTTTTAAGTCTCTAGAATTAGTTCACCTCCAAAAAAAGCTTTAACGAACTAGAGCGAAATCGTGATATGTGGATACGGTATAATTGACCTTATATTTGTATGAATTTGGGTTTGCATGTAAGACATAGTTAGTTGTTTAATTATTCTGCTTGAAGTGCCATCAACGCTTTATATTCAGAAGCCACTTTAAATTGCCTTAAGATAATAGTTAAAGCCGATACAAATCAAGATAGGAGATTGATCACTGTATACGTTAATTTAGGTTTTAATTTCTTGAAATTTACTTTTTTGCAATTTATTCACTCTTTTTATTTGCTCAAACACGTTAGGACACTTAGTAGTTTAGTGCTTGCCAGTACTTTCCCGTGGATTGACACCTGGACTTAACCAGATATTATTACTTGACAGTGACAGGGTACATTGCGCTTTAATGAGCAGTTTGATAGTTGTTTCCAACCACTACTAAATGCATGTCAAGTTTTTAGTGTCGTTGCTGAGGAAAGTAATTTCCTACGACATCGAACAAATGGTCGAATATCTGATTTGAGAATTGTATTATTTTAAATATTTTCGTTTATATTGTTATTTTTATAATTTTAAATAATCAAATTTATTTGGGTTTCTTTGATTTATGCGCACACGCTACCCGAATCCTTTATTCTTCGATCCAGAAATAGAACTTACTTTTCACAGAAACCAAAGGGCAAGAAGGAATTTAAAAGAATCCATGGATGGAGCAGATTTGAGAGCTGAAGTAGAGTGTTTAAGGCATGAAAGGGAGCAATTTGAAGTTGAACATGCTGCAAGAGATGCCCGGGAGGCTAAGTTGAGGCAAAGGCTTGAGTATGAGGTGAGGGAGCAGTACAACAGATAACCCGTTAGAGATGACAGGGCTATGGCAAATCTAATGGCCCCTCACCGACCAAGAAATTTAGTTGAAGTGGTAATACCAGCAATTACTGCAAACAACTTTGGGCTAAAGACAAGTATGATCCAGCTAATCCAAAACAATGGTCAGTTTAGTGGAGGCATTGTAGATGAGTGGAGTACCTGAATCGGTTCTTAAAGGTGGCTGACACTGTTAAGATGAGTGGAGTACCTCAAGCTGTCATTAGATTGAAGTTGTTTTCGTTCTCATTGAATGGAGGAGCTATAGATTGGTATGAATCACTTTAGCCCGGGACTGTATCATCGTGGTATCAGATGAAGGATCAATTCCTAGCTTATTATTTTCCTCCTTCCAAGACGGTCCAACTGAAGAATGAGATCAATACTTTCCATCAATTTGGGACAGAACCTATGAATGAAACTTGGTCTCGATTTCAAAGGAAGCTCCGAAATTACCCCCACCATAATATACCTCAGTTTGATTAGGTTAGTATTACGATGGACTGACTCCTACTAACCATGCACATATTTATTCTTCTGCAGGGGGAGATATCTTTCAGACGTCAGTATCTCAGGCTGAAAAATTGATTGAAGGAGTAACAAGGAAAAGCACAATGTGAATAGAGGATGTATCAAACCGTAGGGATGTTTATTTGGCTCTAGAAGGACAACACAATTCTGCCATGGATGATATGAACCGAAAGATGGATATGATGATGGCTAAGCTGAACTCGCTCGAGTTACAAAGGCTTGTTATGTGTGTAACTTGTGGAGGTGATCATCCTAATCAAGAATGCCAAAACGGTGATCCATATGCTCAAGTATTTGAAAGTGTGAATTATGCGGGTGGTAATTTCAGGTATGATAACTCTGACTCCTACAATAATTCGTATAATAATAATAATAATAATAATAATAATAATAATAATAATAATAATAATAATTATGCGAGAAGATTTCAACACCAGAATTTTTCGTATGGTAATAATCAAAATGTGTTGAACCCTCCTCCCGGATTTCAAATTAAGCACCAGAATCAGGGCTTGGGTAAGGCCCCCACACTTTATTACACTCAACCTCTAGCGTTGTCGGCTCTATCTCCAAAGCAAGATGATGGTGTTATGGCTATATTAAAAGATATTTCATCCAAGTTGGTGGAGACTATAGCGAGACTTGCTGATAGTAAGGCATTCTGTAGAGTTTTGGGTAATCGGGTTGCTCAATTGAGTGGGGAAAGGCAAGAGAGTCCTTCCGGCAGTCTCCCTTGCACTGCCGCACAAAACCCAATCAAAACCATAGGGAGACAGCCCACTCAATCGCCATTGTGAGTATCAATAAGCAGGAGGCAACAGAATCTGAGGCCAAGGGTTAACCTCCAGTAAAATAAGTAAGTGTGGGGTCAGGAGAGGTAAGCAACCCCAACCTAGTTTTTGAAAATTCTTCTGAAATGTTTAATAATGTGAAAACTTCTGATTTAGTTTGAGTTTATGTACCCAAATTACTTTTCCCTCAACGGGTTAGGAAACCCCAGCTCGATCAGAACGATTCTAAATTTCTTGAAATATTTAGGAAGCTGAAAGTTAATTTACCGTCACTTGAGGGTCTCCGTGAGAAGCCTAAATACTCTAAATTTTTCAAGGAGTTACTTGCAGGTAAGAAGAAGCTGGAAGGAAAAAAAGTGGTGGCGTTGATGACAAATTGTACAGCGCGGTTGAGAAATAAACTTTCACTGAAGGTGGAAATATAAACGGAGTTTCACGATTCCGTGTCAAATAGGGAATTTCAAGATTTCAAATGCTTTATGAAATTTGGGAGCCAGCATCAATTTGACGCCCCTTTACATGCTTCCAAAGCTTGGATTAGGAGATCCGAAAACCACCATGATAATGTTGCAGCTTGCGAATGCATCGATTTTAAAGTCACATAGAGTCTTGGAAGATGTGTCAGTAAAGGTAAATAAATTTATTTTTTCTGCTGGTTTTGTGGTTTTGAATATGGAAGTAGATGCTGCAGTTTCATTATTTCTGGGAAGACCATTTCTCGTAATGAAAAGAGCTTTAATTGATGTTTAAGGAGATAAGGTAATTTTCTGATTGCAAGATGAAGAGGTAACATTCGATGTATATAATTCTCTGAATGCTTCTTTAGATTCTGAAAATTGTAATTTAGTATCCTTTACTAGCCCTACTGATGTGAGTCTTAATAAGGAATCATGCAGTAATTTAGATGTCAGGTTAGGGAGCGGTCTTTAGAACGTACGAGAGATGGTTCCTGGAGTAAGATAGGATAAAGAAAGAGGTAGGTTCAACAAGATAGAGAGAAAGGTTGAATCGACGTCTGAGTCGACCTTAACAATGCCTCTGGAACTAAAAATGGACGTTTTACCAAGTGCACAAAGTGAAGAAGTGAGGAGGAAAAGGAAGTAGAGAAAACGAAGGAAGAAGCACAAGAATAGATGCTTCCTTTTGATTTTTGGTAGAACAGACGATCAGAGAAAGTCAAGCTATTCTGACTATAAACATAGCATCTGTAAGTTGTATAATATTTTTTATTTTTGCATGTTATATTTGTGTATGATTTGTTTTGTTTCATAGGATTCAATTGCATTCGATGAGGACCTAAGTTGGTACAGAAATCGAGGTTAGAGTCGTAAGAAAGAATGTGGCAGTGTATTTTTGCCCTATACTCGTCGAGTACAGGGCCGTACTCGGTGAGTACACAACACGGGTGAGTTTCAGTGTGTGTACTCGATGGAGTACTCATCGAGTACTCCCCCGAGTACATCCCCTGGAACATATCAGGGGCTGGTACTCAGTAAGTACTCCTAGGTACTTGCCGAGTACTGACCACCATTTAACAAAAATTCAGTTATTTTATTGCACTTTTCTGTCCTCGTTTCTTTTATGCCTTCTATTCTTGAGTCCCCCTTCCCTTTTTCCTGTCTTATGCCCTCTACCCTTACTTTGTACTTTTTCCATTGCACTTTCGGGAGTAAGTGCAATCTGAGTATACGGTGGCATCGCATGCGCTCTGAATTTGTTTTTTTGTTTTTTTATTGTGCTGAGTTTGCATGTGTAGGGTAGTTTTATTTTGGGTTTTCTGTGTGATATGTTGGCATGTTTAAATTTTTTTATTGAATGCTGAATTGAAAGAAGAATTGTTCTGATATGGGAACTTTATAACTGTTTAGCTACACCCGAAATTGAACTTTGTTTGTTGTTTTAGAAGTAGAAAGCTTGGAATTCTGAACTAGGTATGCTGGGAATTAGCCTGTTTGTGCCTGTCATCCTTTCTGAATAATGTTTTGGCATGAAAACAATAAGGGTAGTCATCTATAGTGTTTGATCATTTACTGTTGTTCTTATGCTTGAACTGAAATAGTGATTAGGAACAACAAAAGAGTGAAGTAACTAAAAACACAATGTAACTCTCTTGTACTTAAAAGTGAGGACTTTTGAGCCAAAAGGGACCATCTCACTTCGGTTCCATTCTTTTACTAAAGATAGTAAGACATTGAACGCTAGATCACAGAACTCGGTGTAGTCTTGCACTTGGCATAAGTAGAGCTTATTATGTGGAGACCCTTAGGTATAACCACATTGTCACACACACTGCACCTTTCTTTTTCATTTTTAACCTTTTGAACCTAGCAACACTAACTAGCCCGCAGAACACCCTATTTGAGCTTGAGCCTATTCTTTTATAGCCACATTACAAAGCAATTTCCTTAAAGCTACAAGCCCAAATTCCCTTCACTATTAAATTTTCCTTCAAGTTAGATTTGGTTAATTTCATTCTTTATTTTTGGTTTTGTTCTTTAATTCTAAACATGATTCAATCACTCTTTCCTGTGTAAAAAAAAAGAGAAAGAGAAAAATATATATATATGAATAAATGTTTATCACTTTTGTTTTAATAACTAGCAACTGGTTCTATTTATGTTTTTGGGATCTGTTTCAATCAATGAATTCATGTGCTTTTCGGGATTCCAAATACTAAATTATCTTAAATTGTTTTTTCGGAATAACTAAGGAACTTTCATTTTCATTTCGTTTTCCTTTGTGATCTCTCGTATGATTCAGAATTCTCCAGTTCTTTTCTCTAAATCTTGGGTATGTTTTGTATATAAGTGTGGGGTGTTTCTCATTTTCTTCTTTTCATTCTCATTGTTTATCCTACCTAGTTTTCATTAAGACAATTATGGGGATTTGTGATTCGTTCTTGATTTCTTGTATACCCGTGATTGGCCAAATTCTATTTTGAACTTGAATAGAGGAGTTGAAAACCTAAATTGACCTTTAACACACCTTACCTTTAACCTCTAACATTACAAGTCATACAGGTTCTTTGATTTTGCTCCTTTTTGCCAATGACTACACCGGGATTATCATTAGTTCACTGTGTGATGCATACTTTATTTTTTTATCGAGTGTGTTTTCTTTTCACCTTGAAGTTTGTACGAATTAAGTGAAATCCTATGAGGTGAATTAATTAGTTGCATAAGCTCTCACCGTTACTTTTCGTTTAATTAGTTTGGGCATGTGGAACAGCAATACTTATGTTTGTTGTTTTGTGGTCCTTCCAGGTGGCATTGTTTAATTTTCGATATGCAATGCACATGCGTCACCCGTTGATCGCACGAATGGGAATAAGTTCACCCACCTCATGTTCCACTACCGTCGTACCCCCTTTCTTGGGTACACAATAGACTGGACTCACCCACAAACTATCCAGAATAGGGTAGATTATACCTGCATTGAGTAGCTTTATTACCTCAGTACGCACTACCTCCTTCATGTTAGGGTTCAGTCGATGTTGCGGCTGTGCACACGGCTTGACATCTTTCTCCAGAAAGATCCTATGTGTGTAATAACTGGGGCTGATTCCATTTATATCATGGATGGTCCAACCGAATGCTCCATTGTGTCTCTTCAACACTTCTAACGGCGGCTCCTCCTGCCCACTTATCAACAAAGAAGAAACTACAACAGGTAAGTTACTGGGTGGTTAAAGAAAAACATATTAAAGATTGGGTGGAAGAGATTTAAGCTCCAGCTTTGGAGCTTCATCCAGTGATGACTTCAGAATTGGTTTGACATCCCGCTTGAGATCCTCAAACTTATTCTTCACCCAGGAGCATTCCTCTTTTTCTGATGCGCCCGTATCCTCTTCATCTGGTAGACCTTTCCCTTCGTCCTTTTCTTCATACCTGTAAATATTCTTCTTAAAAGTGTCAAGTACAGGGCAATAGGAATCAATAAAACTTCAATTCATTGTATCCATAGGGTACTTCATAGAATTTAAACATTGAAAGAAACTTCCTCATTTTGCAACCGTAGGATAATCTTATCTTCCTGCACATCAATTAAAGTCCTGGAAGTTGCTAAAAATGGTCTACCTAGCAAAAGTGGAATATGCTCATCTTCCTCTATATCAATAACCACAAAATCTGCTAGAAAGATGAACTTACCCACTTTCACCAAAACATCTTCAACCACTCCCCTTGGCCTAGTTATATATTTGTCAGCTAACTGGAGGGTCATACTACTGGGCTTTGGCTCACCAAGTCTAAGCCTATGGAAGAATGATAGCGGCATTAAATTTATACTTGCCCCCAAATCACACAAAGCATTTACCACCTCCAAATTGCCAATGCAACAAGGAATGGTAAAACTGCACCTATCTTTTAGCTTAGGGGGAATCTTATTTGAAATAATAGTCAAGAACTCATCCATAAGAACCACTACCTCATCGATATCAATTTTCCTTTTTCCTGCCAAGAGTTCTTTAAAAAAATTTTGCATATGCAGGCATCTCCTGGAGAGCCTCTATCAATGGTAAATTGAACTACAATTTCTTAAAGGCCTCTAAAAATTTGGAAAATTTCTGGTCCAGTTTCTTTTTCTTCTCCTTTAGGGGGTATGGAAGCTTAGGAATATAGGTATAAACTGGGTCAGAAATTTCCATTTCTACATTATTATCATCAAATGTCGGAATAGGAAAAGGGATAGAACCGGAGTCAGGGTTGCTTACCCCTCTTGACTCCTCACTTACCTCGGCCGCTGGTGCCTAGATTCCAGCATCAGAAGAAGATTTATCCAGCTACTTTCCACTTCTTAAGATAACTGCCTTAGTGGATTACCTCTGGTGCCCCTTAGGATTAGGTTCTACATTATTGGGCAGGTTTCCTGGTGGGCGCTCCTGACGTTCCCTGTTAATATGAGCCATCTGTGTCCCTCGATCTTTATAATAGGCCTCCGTATCAGCAAGATGTGATGAAATATCCTTAAGAAGGAAACGTATTGCATCATCCTGCTTGGATGGTTGAACTTGATGCTAAAACTGAGGGTTAAATCTTATGGGGCCTTACCTAACCCCTGATCTTTATGCTCATAATTGAAACTGGGAGGGGTTTCAGCATACTATTGTTATTTCCGTATGACATGTTTGGGTGCTGGTACCTCCTTCCATAATTCTAATTACTATTGTAATTATAAGTTTGGGGATAAGGGTTGTTATACCTGTTGTTTTCGCCTACATAACTTACATTTTCTGACTGCTGGGCCTCAGAATTGACCCACTGGCATTCCTGGACTGGATGATCCCCAGCGTAAGTTACACACATTGCCCGTTGAGGTTGTGACAAACCCGTGCTCACCTTCGCCATCAATACGTGAATTTTCTTATTCAGATCCTCTATAGCCACTCTCTGTACTAGATCTACAACCTTGAACTCTCCCCGTGTTGGCAAATCAGCTTGCCACATTATACTCATGCTAGTCAGTTCCCAAATTAATTCTTATGCTTCCTCCGATGATTTCTTGAATATATTGCCACCTATAAAGGAATCAACCATAGCACGATTAGATGGGGTTAAACCATGATAAAACGTGCTTATTTGAGAATATTTATTCAAGTTGTGGTACGGGCAGCTTCTTAAAATCTGTTTGAAGCATTGCCAAGCTTTATTCAAACTCTCCATCAGGAACTGTAAAAAGAACGCTCAATCTCAGGATCAAATAGAAACAATTCAGGTTTATTGGAATGTGTAAAAATGTACTAGCAAAAAGCACTTCTGTCAAATAACAATCACACACGGATTCTAGAAATCAAAAACAAAAATAGAAAAATAATAACAAAAATCATAAAATATAATATGCACAAAACAACATAAAAATGTTAACAATACAGTGCCTAAGTCAGCCGTATACCCTAGGTTCGATTGGTGTAGAGGATAAAAGTTTCTCGGCAATGGTGCCAAAAACTTGATGCAGCGTCAGTGGTGATATGAATATATATATTAATTAACGATGCTGAACACTCAACTCTAGGGCAGTGTACCCTATCATTGTTAAGTAATAATTCTGGTACTAGGGATTCCAGGTTTCGATCCTATAAGGAAAAATACCTCTACACAATGTAATACTAAGGTTTTAGAGTGTTATAGGCGATTCAATGAAACTAGAATTAAAATCTAAGTTACGCTACACTAGTTCTAACTACGATCAATTATCAGTTCAACCCTTCATATCGAAATTCAATAGAAAGTCAACTAATGTTCTACCGACCTATCAATATTAATGGCAATGGAATTTTATTAATCTGGCAAACAATCAAATATTAAAGCAGTGCAAGAAATCAAATTAATATCAATGCATGGTTCTGGTAATTACTCCTACTGTCTGAAGTATCTATGGTAAGGTTATCCGAACGGCCCGCCTAGTTCTATGATTCAGAAACTAAGTACGCTTATGTTCTACAAGATTGCCAATCCTTCCAGTTTTCCATTTGTCAATCTAGATCGGGTAACAGATATGAATCAAATCTATAGTCAAGTTTATACGACTATTAAATACTCAAGCATAACAATTAATCGATTAATAAACATAAACCCTTATCTCAATTGCAAGTTCAATTAACAAGTATGGATGAAATAATAATGAATGCAATCACACGTAATTCCTAAGCAGATCACAAATCGACTAAAGACAAAGATTGAGTTAAGAAATTCTTATTCAAACCTGCTATCAATACGGTGGACACTTGCTTTAGCGAAACAACGCGTAAAGGTGATCCTCTATAAGAAAGTTAACTCTTAAATATAAAGCAATGATCCACAAAAGGTAAAGATTCCAACTAGAAACTTTTGATTAAGCAAATCTGAAATCCGTACAAAGAAAAAGTAAAATACCTAGCTAAGGTTCTTTACTGAAATTGAATGACAAAAATTACAATAATTAGGTTTTCTCCAGCTATAAAAAGGTTCTCTACAAAAATAACCAAAATAGTTTAAGAATTTTGAAATTTTTCAATGTTTCGACCCTGCCACGTCGTGTCACTTAATGTGCAACGTTGTGGCAGGCTTAAATCTTCAAATCCTACGAAGCCTTCTGTTTTGCTACCCAAAATGCCTGACGCTTCTGGAACGCTGCCAAAAATGCCTACCCCGTCGTGGCAACATGCTCAACACGACATGGTAAGCCAAAATCATCAGCTCTTTGCTTCTTTCTATTTCTTCTTTGATATGCACTGTCACGATGTGTCATTGCCTTCAACACGCCATAAAAGGCCTTCTTTCAGCAATTCCCTCTTTCTCCAAGATTTTGCATTCCGCTTTAATACTCTGACTCCCAAAACCTATCTTCCATAGACAATAAAACACATCACCTCACCAATATACAGAACTATAAAATATCAATGAGCATGGGAGCCTAAAAAACAAGTCAAGTTATCTACAACATTATCCTAAATCTAGAAAAAACCAACACGAAAAAAGAAAAGAACAAAACACATAAATCACTCCTGAACACGAGACAAAACAACAAAAAACAACAAATATAGTAAAAAATATAAGGTCTAAATCGACCTTATTAGTTACATACTTATGAACACTTGAGCATTATAAAACAAATTTTATATCTAGATGCACATGATTGAATAAGGAAAATTAAAGCTATAATACATGTAAAATCTTATCAATAAAGGAATAGGGTATTAATTGAGTGAAGAAAAAGTAATTATATGTTAAAAGGGGTGAGTGGTATGAAGCATAAAATGCAACCACTAAAATTATAAAATATTTACTTTATTTCTTTCAAAAGATATGCAAAAGAGAGGTAAGAAAAGAGGTAAAAGGTGAGAAGTGGTATGGAGCATAATATGTAACCACTTTTGAGCATAGAAAACCTAAGTTACCTAAAAATTCCTTGAGACATCAACTGAGTACATTTGTGCTAAAAATTGTCCTAAAAATCTATCATTTTTTTTTTATCTTAGATATAGTTTGTATATCATGTTTTAAGAAAGTAATAAACGTCAAAACTAATGAACTAGGAGATTCTTATGTTATGCATGTACAATTTATACATGACTTATTGAATTACATTTTGATGTTCAAGCAAAAATATTGAGGATTCCACTACGTATTAAGTTCTTATTCATTAGTATATCGTCAAAGGAGATACATGCATTAACAGAAAGGTATGTTTGAAGACAAGATATGAATTTTCTTAAGGATAAGCAAAAGGTGAGTGTGGGAGAATTCGATACGTTGTATAAAGCACATGTATTTGGCATATAAAACAAGCATAAATCATGTGTATTTTATGCATTTAACATGTGTTTATATTTTTCAA